>JANAVB010022597.1:29258979-29314493 GCA_029216955.1 Iris pallida
ATTTCGTCCTCGAAATTCTAATTCATAACTATTTCTTAAAATTCAAGAAAGTCTACTTTTACCGAAATCTCCTTAAATTTAATTCCTCAAAAATAGTTTATATCTTTCTTCTAGCCATCTTGTAACTACGAAATCTCGAGGACTTCTACCCACATTTGGTCACACTACTCCTCAAAACACAAGTCGCTAAAACTTTACAACCTTCCAACTAGTTGCTAAAATCAATACCAATAGATATCTATGGCATAAAGTACCTCTAATCCCCTCATATCTATCAAGCAACCAAAACTTAAATAATCAAGCAATATTATACTATAACTTAAGAATTTATGATGAATTCTAGACAGCACGATCATTCGTCACCCCGTAATAGGAAGGAACGAAAACCAATGGTACGGAAAGTAAGAAAGTATACTCGAGAGCAAATATGGAGTTTTCAAGGACGTAGAGAATTTATAGGAGAATTTTTAAGGTAGAGTGAATTGAGATTTCTAAGGTTTAGTCATTGTCGCAGGCTCGTATCAGTACAGTTACGTAACCGATACGATATGCTCTGACCTGCATGGGCCACCATAAAAACTTGTTACGACCCGCACCCGATTTTTGGACGCGAGCTCGTGAGTAAGCCAGCTACGTGTCGAGCGGACTCCAGCCCGACTCGAGTACGTATAAGCTGTCCAGAATAGGGTATCATGTCTAATCTAACTATATCTCAATCCACAGGAATCTTATAAACAAGAATGAACAAGTATGGGTCATGGTCTGCAGCCCATTAGCATATTGTTCGATTAGACTCTAAGAATGATACGAGTCTATAATAAGCAGAGTATATCATGGTACTGAATATAAAGCACGAGAGGATAATAAAGAAATATCACAAGCAAATACTTGTATCATGCATCGCAATCCTCTACCATCCTGCTCTGCTAACTAACTCCATACAATCGCTAAATATGAAGAGATCATCAGGTCCTCAGAGGACTAGCAAGATATATAAAACATGCCTATCTAAAAGTTTAATCATGCAATAATATATATACAGGGTATAAACAGGAACTAGACAGGAAACTGACAGGTGGCTACAGACAGGTAACTATGAACACGGACAAGGGATCAAGTATGCATAATAAACTGCTGGAAGATCAATAGAATACCAACCCTCGTCCCAAAAGTGGACTCACAAGTCAGTTTCAAGATAAGTCACCCTCGCCCGTATGTGGACTCGCAGGTGCAAAGGACAACCCTCACCCCGTGTGTGGACTCGCAGGTTGTGGGAAAGACAAAGGAATAGCAGTTCACTCACGTATACTTGCAGACACGACTCAGTCAAGATACATGTGAAGACACCGTACAACTCAGTCATGACACATATAAGGACAACTCTAGCATGATCCATGACGTAAACAAGCCTGGTATAACTACACTATCAAGTCATGAAATACTGATATACAAGCAAGACAATAAACTGGTAAACGCGATATCATATTGTCACGACCCGCACCCTAGAGTTAGGGCACGAGAACGTAACAATGCCCAGCCTACGCCGCAGTATCGGCGGTAGAACGCTGTCCTAGGTCTCAATGCATCTAACAGTATAAGACTAAACAGTTTATACTCCCCGAATGGTGGTGACATAGCAGAATGTAAACTCAATCACATCTAAGGTATAGCATAAAGGAAGATAGATAAAACATGAAATCCAAAGAGATACAACTGATAGAAGTCTAAGTGTCTAGGATACATAAACTCAGAATACATCTCAAAACTCAAATACAGTAATCCATAAATACATCTCAAGACAACTGAGAATAAACTTATACAACCTCTAATGTGTCCTCTAGGCTAGCAGGCAACCTCCAGGCTATCTGTAAAATTTATCAACAGGTCCAGTCAGGACAGGAGCGAGCACACTACATCTCAACAAGTCATAACAGGAAAGGAAATGTAATCATGCTAGAGAATAAAATACAGGATCTGAAGAAATAGCATAATATAAAAGAGAGACTGTAAGTAAATATCTATGATATATAGAGAGAGACAGTGCTAGTGATTCAGAGTACAGGATAAACATGTAAATGGCATGGGACTGATTCATGATTACACTACTTGGAATTGATTCATGATTACACTACTTGGAATTATTCACATGTTCATTTATACTCCCCCATCCCCAATCAATATACAAGGATCCAATCAAGTTACGTTAAGATTCATGATTATACTACGTTGCCCATAAAGGGTGATTCATGAATTGATTTGTGAAGGCTCGATGATCATGAGGGTACATGAGTCACTAGCTGATTCCTGAAGATTCATGATAATAGAAGCATGAGATACGTGATGTAAGTGAAACACATATGACAAAAGTATCTGATGCTCCCGAGAGGGATAATATCTCATGAAGGGATCCATATAGTACCAATCCATGTTACCAATGTGTCAGCATCAAGTAAGATAGTCTAAAGCAGAAAATATAATCCTAAACATGATATGAAATGATCAGAGAATGTACTCGCCTGATATCTGAATGTCCAAGGTAAAGATACTGTCCGAAGAGAGGTGTATGGCTCCTAATTAGAACAGCACAAGTCACAACATGTCCAGAAGGGTAATATAAAGTACTACAATGCATTATACATGAATCTAGGTCAAACTAGGCCAAAGTCAACCCTTGGTCAACTCTGGTCAACTGCACTAGTCAAACTAGGTCAAACTAGGTCATGTCCTAACTCAGCAAGTCTTACTAGGCCTAACCAAGACTATCCTAGCAAGCACACATCAATACAAGGCTATACAAGCCAACATACACCCAACTCTATATAGCATACAATTATTCAATACTCAAATAGGCAAGAATTCACATTGAATATACACTAGGTAATCTATTACTTAAAGCTATATATGTCTACACATATATACACATGCATATATTGGTATTCAACATTAGGTCTATAATCATGGCATTTCAAATGGTTATATAAACTTATATATTACAACACAATATACTAACATATATATAATATACATACATAGCTAAGTTAACTATATTCATAAATACTTATTTAAGAGGCTATGTATGTGTATGTGAACATGACAAAGGGGCAAGTGAGGGTTAAATGGGCATACATAGTATATACATATCAAATAGTGTCAAAGTGTAAGTGAACAATGTGTCAAGTGTGATAGTGTCAACATAGTATAAGGGGATACATGAGGTAATATAGGATTTGTGTTAACATAGAACATTACATCTCATTAACTAATATATTGCATACATTATATCTATTATTACATTACATTCATGCTTGCATTCATTCATCATTCATTTATTCTCTTGCACCACTATATGCACCATGCATTACATACTATGAAACCTGCATATTCATTACAAGCCATACTTATACATGCTTACATTAGATATGATACTTATACCTTATACATCATTTATTTAAATATTTACTCATGCTTGCATTCTCTATTTAATTATATAATGTATATACATTAACATGGGTTAAAATTAAATAGAATATTATATTACACACAAGGGTGCACAAAATACATATGCCGAATAGTAACTCCTACTAATAATCAATACTGTACCATCTCAGTATGAATTAAAATCTAGGATTAAATTATGTTATAGATCTATGTGTTAGCTTTCCGAAACTTCAAACGGATCGCGTTTTCGTTTTCGGAAACTCCCGGAATCGCGAAAATACCGAGAACGCGTTTGTCTTTCATACAGCTGACACTCAAATAATTCTCTAGAAAGTTACAGAAAGAATTAGGCCTATTAATACATGTTTTTGGAAAGCTAACGTCAATACGCTTCTTTTAAAAAAATGGGAGATTAAAACGAGCTTTGAGCTAGAAGTTATGACATTTCTAAGTTAGGGCTGAAATTAAAAACGTGGATAAAAATCATGACGGATTTGGGTAGTTTGAGACAAAAGAACACAAGTATATAACATAATATATCAAGAACTCACTCTCTACACTAATATATATATATATGAGACACTATAGAACAATCTCTAATAAAAAAATATGAGATTAAACATGTAATAATTCATTCAAACATAACAACAACACATAGTGTGTCCAAATTTGAGATTTTCCCACATGGACACAACCACAACACAAAGGACACTCCTATGACCTCCAAATGGACACAAAATGGACACAAATGGAGATACAACCATGGGGCTCATTCCTATGGGTTCAAAATAGACCTATATGCATGAGAAAATAAAAGGAGAAGGGATTTATACCTCCCAGTAGATCGAATCGAAGAAAAGCCTTCCCGGAGCGACACCGACACGTAGAGATTCCAAAAGGACACGAACGAGCTCCGAATCCTCCCAAACTTGGGTAGCTTCCTCCTTGGCTAGAATGGAGAAGGAAAGAAGAAGATTTGGTGGCAAAATAGAAGGATTTGGTGGAGAAATTGCTAGGGATTGCTCTCTAGGAATTTGGGGAAGAACAAGAGAGAGAGAGTGTGGATGAGAATAATGAAATGAACTTGAGCCTATCCTCTCCCAAATTGGCTGGCCATATGGGGCTATTTGTCCTATTATGGTAAGGTCCAAAATGCTCCCACTAACCTATTCTATGAGTATTAGGAAAGGGCTAATTGGTTGGGGCTAAATTAGTCATTCTAAAGTCTCTAATCACACTAACCTTATCCATAATAATTAGTCTAACCTCTAACTAAAATATTTCTATCATGTGGACTAAAATTAATATCATGTCGGCCATGACTAACTAGTGTGTGGGTCCCACTAGAGTCAAACTACTCCCGGGTCCCCGTTTCAAGTCGGATTGAGTTGAAATTTGAACCCGACTCAAATAACCCCAAAATAATATCATAAATAATAAAATACTATCAAAATAATTCAAAGAGGTCAAATGCACAAATATTCTTAGGCCAAAAATGACATTAAAATATCATAATCACTTGGTTAGGCTCTAGGTCAAACAGTCTCTAGGGTTTCTCTAGCAAAACGTCAAAACCACAAGTCATTGATTTAAATAATTTTAAAATGATTTAAAATCACCAAAAATTATATCATGAATTAAATATCATTATTAAAATAATTATAAACACAAAATTTCAAAATTACCCTTACTTGGGAAACTGGGTGCTACAACTCTACCCACCTTAGAAAAATTTCGTCCTCGAATTTAAGATCGATAGTACTCCTTCTAGAGCCTCTAACCTACCCAATATCTAAGGTAACACTTCCTAACACTGGAATAATAAACGGACATCTAAAAGTGTCAATCTAGGAATACCTCCAATACTGCTCTGCTGTACGGCGGTAATGGAACTTCAATAAAATATGGACTGGAACCTATATCCAAGGGACTGGACCTATTTTAAAGTGGTCTTAACTAAGGATGAAAAGGAACTGATCATAGGCTATAGGTATGCTCAAACTATTATCTTCCTATTAACCATCTATTAATACATTCTATTACCATAGGAAAGATGCATTACTAAGACATATAGGCCCCTATCTCTCATAACACATTTATACTCACCAAAAGACTAGTACATCCTATCACGGCTGATACTATAATCTCTCATAAATCTCATAAGCTACATGTTTATAGACACACATCCCCACATCAGGGACTAACCTATATATATCTACAACTGATACTAATGGGGTGACGTTCCTATTTCCCAACAATCAAGGTCTAAAAAAATTTATCTAAGTCATGCAATTTGAAGGAATAGTATACAAGGTCAGGACATACCGTAGCAGTCGGAAGTCTCACCTAGGTACACTAATCATTCTAGGTCAAAATAGTACTATGGTATCAACACACAAACAATCTAGGGTGTCCTAATTGGGAAGGTAAGGAAACAACAATCATCAAGGTTGTAGGGCTGTCTACCATCCTATATAAAAATTGGTCATTAACAAGCAACTAAGAAATTATTAAAATGTTACTATTCCATAAAATGGCAAAAATTGAAAATTTAGGCACAACAAATCACAAATAGATTTTTGTCTTGACACGATCTAAGTTGATCAATTTCGGGATAAAACGAGATTTGGGCAAGAAGGGAAATCAATGAAATCAAAGTATGAGCACGAGCATCCAACGATGGAGGTTCAGGTCATGATTAAATTTAATTCGATTGAGTACGAATACGAGGTTCATAGGCCTTGAAAAGATTTCAAGGAGAATTGTCAAGGCTGTCGCGAATGAGACTCTAGGGTCAAGTTTAACTATGTCTCCATTCTCGTAGATTGATACATGAAAAAGCGAACCAAAGTGCAATAGGTTGATCAGACCATCATGTACCGGTTCTGATTAGACAATATGTTAGTGGGTGGCCACCCAATAAAATATGTCATGACCAAGCTCAAAAATAGATAAGCTTGCAAAACTAAGGCTAATTTAGCAGCACAAGATATAAGGGTGGTAATGATGAAAGGAATTACATAGTCCAAGTTTCTTAACCAACGGGTCAAGTAATCAGATAAGGTACAAGGTTAAGTATCTAAGGAAACAAGCAGAACACCATCACATGTCGGGTCGAAAGAATTGAGTCAAGGCTGGATTTCTAATTGAAATAAGAAGAAATTTAGTATAATGGTAGAGGTTATAGTTTAGCCAGTTGACCAGAAAATCATATCAAGAAAATAGAGTACAAGAAGACGGGTTTTAGTGGGACATGATATACCTACACGAAGGTGAGCTCGTCTAGGTCTTGCATATAAGATTTGTTGGAGGGTAACAGCTAGTATTACATTCCGAATATCAAAGTCACGATAAGGAACGTCAAGGATCTCAATTAGAAAGTGAGAGTTCAAGAGGTGGTAATTAATGCATAAAAATAATGAAGATCGAGTTAGTCATCTGCTTCTGATACTCTTAAGTTCATCTGGTCATAACTTGCCAATCATATCTTTACCTCACCAGTCTCCATATGAAAATTTAACCTTTACTTAAACCCTTACCATGACTACCGTAGGCAATTCCCAATTTCCAAACATCACTCTTGAAGCACAACCCTCACATTTAGGAATCAACATTAACCATTTATTTAAATTTCCAAGTTCTTTCACCTTGTCTTAAATTTGACCCAAAACCTCTAAATCCTGTTTACGAATTCCTTGAACTTGTTCAAATTGTTCTCGTCGTATTATTTAATTTAAATCTCTAGGCCTTACAAAACTTATCTTTCATCATAAAATCAACTTCCGTATTTTTTTCGACATACACCCTTGAATATTATTCTCCTAAAAATATTTCACAATAATCTCTAAACTTCCATAACTTTGTGTTCTCTCTATCCCTAGTTATTTCCTCACAACATCTTGTTTAATATCCTTATTAAACCCAATTAACTTCTCTTTTCCATTACTAACCTTCTACATAGCCTCAGAGTAAAAGTTTTCCCCAGAATCAATAACCAAGATTTTCTAAGTTCTCAAAACTAGGTTGACCTCTGATATCCTCATTAGTTTTAAATACACCTATAAACTATCTCATAACCCCAAAATTTCTCTAAATGTAATTGTTTCCAGATTGGTAGTATACATCTCTTTATTCTATTCGAGACCTTTACCACATTTCTATCTCAAGTTTCCATATGGAACACTCCACATTTGATTTCCTTTAGATCATCATAAAATAACCAGTTACGTCTTCTCGGAGCTACATTTTTTATGTCACTTCCTTAGCCTTCCCCATGCAAAAGATACGAAGATTCAAGGGTTTCGAAGTACATCTGGTAGGGACGATAAGATATGGGTAATTAATGTAATGAGACAGAGTTTAAGATAAGAGGTAAATAAGAATGCAAAGGAATAATGGCGAGAAAGAATAATGAAGATATGTTCCTTCTCATCGGTTCAAACGAGAGGAACCCATCAAGCTTAAATTAAATAGCAAGAAATGAGGGTAAATCCAAACAAGAGGAAAAGGAATTCCAATTGAAGTTCAAAATAAGTTTCTCAGGGGTCGTCCCAGAAATCTCTCAAAGAATCCTAAGTGTGATTGAGTACCTTGGATTTAAAAATATTAATCTAAATACAAAATTAAATCAACAACTACAAAATTTTATCAAAATCATCAACTAATACCAGGATTCAAAGTTCTACAATGAATCCAAAAAATCAAATTCAAATCAAGGAAAAAGGTGAATCAAAACAAGGAAAAGGAGTTTAAATCGGAATTCAAAATGAGATTCTCAAGGGTCCTCCCAGGAATCTCTCAAGGAATCCTAACAGTGATTGAGTATCCTCTCATCCTAACACCTTAATTTATATATCCTATAGCAGGCTCGTAGTAGTACAACTAAGTCGTTGCGCTACTACGAAATCGCACTAATGCGAATCTCGACCTGCATGGGCCACCACTAAAAATGTGTCACGACCCGCACCCTAGAGTTAGGGCACGAGAACGTAACAATGCCCAGCCTACGCCGCAGTGTCGACGGTAGAACGCTGTCCTAGGTCTCAATGCATCTAACAGTATAAGACTAAACAGTTTATACTCCCCGAATGGGGATGACATAGCAGAATGTAAACTCAATCACATCTAAGGTATAGCATAAAGGAAGATAGATAAAACATAAAATCCAAAGAGATATAACAGATAGAAGTCTAAGTGTCTAGGATACATAAACTCAGAATACATCTCAAAACTCAAATACAGTAATCCATAAATATATCTCAAGACAACTGAGAATAAACTTATACAGCCTCTAATGTGTCCTCTAGGCTAGCAGGCAACCTCCAGGCTATCTGTAAAATTTATCAACAGGTCCAGTCAGGACAGGAACGAGCACACTACATCTCAACAAGTCATAACAGGAAAGGAAATGTAATCATGCTAGAGAATAAAATACAGGATCTGAAGAAATAGCATAATGTAAAAGAGAGACTGTAAGTAAATATCTATGATATATAGAGAGAGACAGTGCTAGTGATTCAGAGTACAGGATAAACATGTGAATGGCATGGGACTGATTCATGATTACACTACTTGGAATTGATTCATGATTACACTACTTGGAATTATTCACATGTTCATTTATACTCCCCCATCCCCAATCAATATACAAGGATTCAATCAAGTTACATTAAGATTCATGATTATACTATGTTGCCCATAAAGGGTGATTCATGAATTGATTCGTGAAGGCTCGGTGATCATGAGGGTACATGAGTCACTAGCTGATTCCTGAAGATTCATGATAATAGAAGCATGAGATACGTGATGTAAGTGAAACACACATGACAAAAGTATCTGATGCTCCCGAGAGGGATAACATCTCATGAAGGGATCCATATAGTACCAATCTGTGTTACCAACGTGTCAGCATCAAGTAAGATAGTCTAAAGCAGGAAATATAATCCTAAATATGATATGAAATGATCAGAGAATGTACTCGCCTGATATCTGAATGTCCAAGGTAAAGATACTGTCCGAGGAGAGGTGTCTGGCTCCTAATTAGAACAGCACAAGTTTCAACATGTCCAGAAGGGTAATATAAAGTACTACAATGCATTATACATGAATCTAGGTCAAACTAGGCCAACATGAATCTAGGTCAAACTAGGCCAAAGTCAACCCTTGGTCAACTCTGGTCAACTACACTAGTCAAACTAGGTCATGTCCTAACCCAGCAAGTCTTACTAGGCCTAACCAAGACTATCCTAGCAAGCACACATCAATACAAGGCTATACAAGCCAACATACACCCAACTCTATATAGCATACAATTATTCAATACTCAAATAGGCAAGAATTCACATTGGATATACACTAGGTAATCTATTACTTTAAGCTATATATGTCTACACATATATACACATGCATATATTGGTATTCAACATTAGGTCTATAATCATGACATTTCAAATGGTTATATAAACTTATATATTACAACACAATATACTAACATATATATAATATACATACATAGCTAAGTTAACTATATTCATAAATACTTATTTAAGAGGCTATGTATGTGTATGTGAACATGGCAAAGGGGCAAGTGAGGGTTAAATGGGCATACATAGTATATACATATCAAATAGTGTCAAAGTGTAAGTGAACAATGTGTCAAGTGTGATAGTGTCAACATAGTATAAGGGGGTACATGAGGTAATATAGGATTTGTGTTAACATAGAACATTACATCTCATTAACTAATATATTGCATACATTACATCTATTATTACATTACATTCATGCTTGCATTCATTCATCATTCATTTATTCTCTTGCACCACTATGTGCACCATGCAATACATACTATGAAACCTACATATTCATTACAAGCCATACTTATACATGCTTACATTAGATAGGATACTTACACCTCATACATCATTTATTTAAATATTTACTCATGCTTGCATTCTCTATTTAATTACATAATATATATACATTAACATGGGTTAAAATTAAATAGAATATTATATTACACACAAGGGTGCACAAAATACATATGCCGAATAGTAACTCCTACTAATAATCAATACTGTACCATCTCAGTATGAATTAAAATCTAGGATTAAATTATGTTATAGATCTATGTGTTAGCTTTCCGAAACTTCAAACGGATCGTGTTTTCGTTTTCGGAAACTCCCGAAATCGCGAAAATACCGAGAACGCGTTTGTCTTTCATACAGCTGACACTCAAATAATTCTCTAGAAAGTTACAGAAAGAATTAGGCCTATTAATACATGTTTTTGGAAAACTAACGTCAATACGCTTCTTTTAAAAAAACGGAAGATTAAAACAAGCTTTGAGCTAGAAGTTATGACATTTCTAAGTTAGGGTTGAAATTAAAAACGTGGATAAAAATCATGACGGATTTGGGTAGTTTGAGACAAAAGAACACAAGTATATAACATAATATATCAAGAACTCACTCTCTACACTAATATATATATATATATATGAGACACTATAGAACAATCCCTAATAAAAAAAATATGAGATTAAACATGTAATAATTCATTCAAACATAACAACAACACATAGTGTGTCCAAATTTGGGATTTTCCCACATGGACACAACCACAACACAAAGGACACTCCTATGACCTCCAAATGGACACGAAATGGACACAAATGGAGATACAACCATGGGGCTCATTCCTATGGGTTCAAAATAGACCTATATGCATGAGGAAATAAAAAGGAGAAGGGATTTATACCTCCCGGTAGATCGAATCGAAGAAAAGCCTTCCCGGAGCGACACCGACACGTAGAGATTCCAAAAGGACACAAACGAGCTCCGAATCCTCCCAAACTTGGGTAGCTTCCTCCTTGGCTAGAATGGAGAAGGAAAGAAGAAGATTTGGTGGCAAAATAGAAGGATTTGGTGGAGAAATTGCTAGGGATTGCTCTCTAGGAATTTGGGGAAGAACAAGAGAGAGAGAGTGTGGATGAGAATAATGAAATGAACTTGAGCCTATCCTCTCCCAAAGTGGCTGGCCATATGGGACTATTTGTCCTATTATGGTAAGGTCCAAAATGCTCCCACTAACCTATTCTATGAGTATTAGGAAAGGGCTAATTGGTTGGGGCTAAATTAGTCATTCTAAAGTCTCTAATCATACTAACCTTATCCATAATAATTAGTCTAACCTCTAACTAAAATATTTCTATCATGTGGGCCATGACTAACTAGTGTGTGGGTCCCACTAGAGTCAAACTACTCCCGGGTCCCCGTTTCAAGTCGGATTGAGTTAAAATTTGAACCCGACTCAAATAACCCCAAAACACTATCATAAATAATAAAATACTGTCAAAATAATTCAAAGAGGTCAAATGCACAAATATTCTTAGGCCAAAAATGACATTAAAATATCATAATCACATGGTTAGGCTCTAGGTCAAACAGTCTCTAGGATTTCTCTAGCAAAACGTCAAAACCACAAGTCATTGATTTAAATAATTTTAAAATGATTTAAAATTACCAAAAATCATATCATGAATTAAATATCATTATTAAAATAATTATAAACACGAAATTTTAAAATTACCCTCATTTGGGAAACTGGGTGCTGCACATATAAATCTATAACAACTAAGGTAACTAAAGATAACATACTACAATAGGTTTACTATAAGCATGAAAATAAACTGTAGAGTGAGACAAGCTATACTTGCCTGGAGGTAGCAAGAAGAACCAATAAGATACCGTCAACTAGTAAGCCGAATAAGTCCAAGTCTCACAACTGTCTCCGAAAGCTGAAACAAACATTGCCAATATTCTCAGAATGGTCAGATTAGCTAGGATTGCCTGTCCTTAAGTCCAATTCTGGATACAGGGGCAAACGGTAATTTTGGGCAAAAATGGTGTCCGTCGTTGGACCCGCTTTGCACAGAAAAGCGTGCAAGAGTCAATGGTCTCTAAAGTCATCAAACTATATGTCAACAAGTCCGGTTTTCTGATACGAACTTAACCGTATGTCCAAAATTGGATTCCGGCGGACCGTGCACAAAATCACCCGTTGAGTCGGACCGTGGGGCCCGCAAAACGGCGATCTGATCAACTGTCTCAGAATCGGACCAAACTTGGCGTACAGGACCAAAAAAATGACACGGTCCTGTTGGCGCAAGTTTCATCTCGATCTGACGAGCATGCATAAAGTAATTGAAAAATTTGTACAGAGACCGATACGGTAAATTTTGATGGATACGCATCAAATTCGTCGTGCACACGCGACCAATTTGAATTCCGTCAAAGCCCACACGACCACGAAGCCGTTACGCACCTTTCGATGCTTTCGGTTCGCGACCAAATCGCCCGGTTTGGCGGGACGCACGTAGTATCGAAGTGATTTCAATATTTCTACTGTTTTAAAAATAGGTTTTTGTCGATGTTTGGAACTGATTTCTCGACGCATAGTCAATGAAATCGAGTTCTGTAAATTAGGTTGCAGAGACCTATAGGTTGGCTAGGACTGTCTTTGGTTTATTTTTGAAAATGCCTACTGGTTGGTTCAACAATGGCCTTTCAAGTTGGATTACAAAATCAGTTCTAATACTCTATTTTCGATGGTTTTTCCTGAAGTTTCAGGAATTCCTATAATTCATTTATGGCAAACTAAACAAATCTAATTAAAGGCGTTGATAGAGGGTTAATCCAGCTGTTCATAAAAATTTATAAATCAAAATTTCATGGAGAAGGGATGGAGAAAACCTACCTCGAAGAATGCCCTGTTGCTGCCATTGCTGCTGTTGTCGTGTGCGACTTCTGGCAACCCGTGCAGCCGTACGCGGCGGTCCAGGGGTGCGCGCTGGCGCCTAGGGCTGGGGGTGGGTCACCAAGGAGAGGTGGTGGCGTAGCAGTGTGTATCGATTAGGGTTTTTCTCGTTCGATCTATATATACGTATATATCACGTTTGAACTTGCTTCACAGGGGGGTCGGGGAAAATATTTCGGATGGCTCGGGCTAGGTGTGGGGGAAGGGTCGGGTTACTCGGCCTATGGGAGCCTGTGGACTGGCTTAGGATTGCTTCTTCTGTTTTCGTTTTACTATATTTTTCTCTATTTCATGTTTCTTTTCTTTTCTATTTCTTTTTCTTTTAATAGCTCTATATATATTCATATATGTATACACATATATGTATACGTATATTCACATATACATATATACACCCGTATTTATTTACATATATACACCCGTACGTATATATATCTATATATATATAATCACTTATGTATATATATATATATATATATATATATATATATATATATATATATATATATATATATATATATATATATATAAATATATATATATATATATATATATATATATATATATATATATATATATATATATATATATATATATATATATATACATATATACATATATTTACCCACTATAATATTTATATATATATACACACATATACAATATCTATGTATATACATATACATAAATATATATACACTCATATATATACAATATCTATGTATATACATATACACAAATATATATACACTCATATATATATATATATATATATATATATATATATATATATATATATATATATATATATATATATATATATATATATATATATATATATATATATTTAACGAAAACTTAAAACTTTATTGAGAAAAGGGGTCATCAAGTACAATGAAATTCTAGCCAAATCCACTATGTTGCCAAGTATTCGAAAGAGATGGATAATGCTTGCAACGCGCCATAGCCTTCCCGATCTGTCGATGAACCTCGTGAACTAGCTGATCCACAGAATAAGAGTACTCTTCATAGCGCCATTTATTCCTGTTTTTCCACACCACCCAGCAGATCGCCCCAACTACAATCTCCTTAAGGTGCATGTTTGGTCTCCTCCACCAGGTAGTAAATTCCGACCTCCTTGAGATGATTTGAAAATCAGCTTTAAACATGCTCCAAACTTGAGACACCGACTCGCCTTCTTTAAAAAGGTGTTGCACCGTCTCCACACTTGGAACTAAGCAGCAGTGACATTTCGATACTAATTGATAACCCATAGCTTGAATATTGTCATCAGTTGGCAGCTTGTTATGATATATATATATATATATATATATATATATATATATATATATACACAAAAAAAAAACAAAAAAAATATAAATACACTATACAATATATTTTCTGCATAAATTATAAATCACATCATAATAATTAAATATAACAATTAATTATAACCATTATTGATTTATAAAAATAATAAATAGACCATTAAATAGACACGAAGTATGCATATAGCAATATACGACCCAATGTATATTGAATACCATTTGTACATTAACTCTACAAACCCAAATAAAATATAGGCAATTATATTTAAAAATATACGTCAAGTCCTAAAATATTTGTACACATATAAAATATCCCTACATGGTCTGTCCTTGGATGCACTGCACCACTATAAGGGCTTGTGTTTGGCTTGGGTCTGTTCCGAACTATATTGGTACGACCGGTCTCCTACAAGTCAATAATCAATAATAATCAATAATTAAGACGTCTATAGAGGTTAAGCCGCAACTTGGCCTAGTTTTTCTAGTTAGGACCTCACTATGGCTCGGCCTTCCCTACCAGAGGCTAATACACTAGTCAAAGCACGTCAATGTACTGTCCATGCCATAATTCCTAGCCGTCTTGTACCTCAAAACTCCACAATGGCTAAAATCATCTACCGTAATAATTAACTAAATAATTATTAATAAAATTCAGAAAATCACCATTCAATAAAATAATTATTAATAATAAAAAAATATTTCTTGAATTTTCGGAAAGGGGAGCTACACCTACCCGAAGATCCCAAGGAGGCTACAACAATTCGACGACGGTCACTCAGATTTTACTATAATCATACTACAAAGACACTCTACCGACGAACGTTCGACGGCTTACTCCTACGTTGTCTTGCGGGGGAAGAAGCAAAACAAATACTTCGTGAAGCTCATGATGGTGTTTATGGCGCACATCAACCTGGTCCTAAATTGCAGGATCGCATTCGCCGTATGGGCTATTATTGGCCCTCAATGGTATCTGATGCAATCAAGTATGCAAGAAAGTGTCAAACATGTCAAATCCATGCTGACTTCATCCATCAACCATCAGAATTTCATCACTCGACGGCAGCATCTTGGCCCTTTGAAGCTTGGAGAATGGACGTCATCGGTCCTATTAACCCTCCTTCTTCCAAAGTACATCAGTTCATGTCACGCCCCAGAACCAGAATACTGGAGAGCGGGGGCAGACATAGCCAGCTACGTATATTGAAATGGAAACCACCTCGATATACGGTCACGGCTGTCTAGATATGTGAGAGTTTTCTACAAGCCAACAGTCTCTTATGGTCATGAACAAGCCTAGTGTCTCAATCACCACAAGTAAGTAAAGTCGCAAGATGTATGATCATTAAATATACAATAATAAGGCGTCCCAAATATTACATATTCAGCTGATCATGAAGCTAGTCGTTACAAAATGTTAGGACTAGCAAGAGTTTAGTCATACATGATCAACCCTAGGATTTGTTAATCATGTTTACAGCCCGTAGACAGACAGTAAGTAAAAGTGCAGCGAGCTAACAGGTGCTCGGCGGCTAAACGCCTCAAAAGAATAATTTTACAATAAAGTGGGCAAAACAAAAAGGAAAACCCACTCTTGGCCCGGGTTCCGTCTAGTTGTCACCATTGGGCTGGAATCTTGGTAGATCCTCGGGAGCTGCTCCAAAATCTGGCCACATAAAACCAGCTGGGTCAACCCCAGAAAGTGCAAGTGCCACAAGGGGGCCACGAAATAAGAACAAAAGCCAGCCTTAACACAAGAAGATATAATATTAAAACTAGAATTACGAAAACATGTCAGGATGATATACGACGTGATAACCATGGAACTATTCCGATAGCCAGGTTACAACCCGTAAACCAAACAAGGACCGAGGTTGTAACCCTTCATCTGAACAGAGGTTGGTTTCCCACCATTTATCGACAAGATAAGTAATGTAAGTAATCAAGACAGGAAGCAATCTTGTATGAGATCAAGACATAGCTAGACTGGTTATACCTCATTCAATCAATCACGGCCAAGCAGATCCTACGGCTTGCTACTTTAACTAACTAGGGTTATTACAGGCCTAATTACTAACAAGATGCAGTGAGATTGTTCCACAGCCACAAGCCCTGCAGACCATCCAGGCTACCCAGGACGAAAATTAGGGGTTGAATTCAGGTGGGTACATCGCCCGGGAGACAAATGTACCCTTAGGTGACTTAGAGGGTGCAACACTCGATGGTGCGCTGGAAATGTGTCCTACTCGACGGCAGGCTACAGATCCCAAGAGAGCCCAGGTAACGGGATTGCCTGTAGCTGTGTCAATCTTTTCATGACTACTGTGTTATTCTAGTTATTAACCTTAATCTATTTTAGTAGGTACTCCTGACCGTGGTACTCAGGAGTTCCATCCTAGACATGATGCAAGACTGGACAAGTGGATTAACAAGCAAGCAAGAAAGAACCACCCACGGTGTCAAGACAGGTCAGTTTAGGTTATCAAGTCATGTCAAGTCAGGAGTGCGCCGCCACGGGCCACTATCAAGTCAGGTTGGTCATGTCAGGAGTGCACCACTACGGGTCACTGTCGTGTTATGCAAGTTCTTGCCATAACATGCCATGTACAATAGCCATTCCAAAAATATTAAGTAAAATCAAGTTCATGACAAAAGGCGTAAGGCTATAAAATGGGCATGAAATATCTGATAAAATATCAAAATACGGGTCAGGGGATGCGTACGCACAAAAGCACGCACGCAGGGGGAATGCATACGCAATATAACACGCACGCAGGAGGGCAGCGTATGTGAAAGTCACGCACGCTCAAGGGGGCAGCGTATGTGAAAAGTCACGCACGCTCAAGGGGCAGCGTGGGTGAAAAGTCACGCACGCTCAGGGGCAGCATACATGAAAAGTCACGCACGCTACAGGGAGCAGTGTGTGAAAGTCACGCACGCTACAGGGGAGCAGTGTGTGAAAGTCACACACGCTACAGGGAGCAGTGTGTGAAAGTCACGCACGCTACAGGGAGCAGCTGCGTGAAAGTCACGCACGCTCAAGGGAGCAGCTGCGTGAAAGTCACGCACGCTCAAGGGAGCAGCTGCGTGAAAGTCACGCACGCTCAAGGAGACACGCTTCCAAAAGGAAGCGTACTCAAGCCTGCGTACGCCGCGCTAAAGAGCGCGCGTAGCTCAGTGTGCGTAGCTAAACAGCTCTGCACACTGCTCACTGTCTTCTCCAAACAGCAAGAACACCAAGGAAGAACCCAAAGCTTCACAAGTTCATAACTTGGCCATCCGAACTCCAAATCCGGATTTCCAAGGCTCCAACTGGAGTGAAACTGAAAGCTCTTATACATGGAAACATCAGAACTCAAAGAAAACCAACCAAAATGGATCAAAACATGTAAAATTCGAAAATAGCAATAACTTAGATCTACATCAACAGAGACTCCAAATCATAAAAACCTAAGAACTAATGTTGATCTCCATGTCCTAAACTAGCAAATGGACAAAGAAAAGAGGGTCCTCATGTAGTGGCAAGATGCACTTGCCTAGGGTTGGGAGAGTTGTGGAGGAAGGAGAAGAAGAAGAAGAAGGAAATTAATGGTGGAAGTTATGAGGAGAGATAGTAGTAGGTGGGGGTTATAAAGAGGGGGAGTTGTGGTGTGTTGAAGGTGGAGTGTAGGGCTAGGGTGTTCCAACACATAAAACCGAACCAAACCGAACCATCCCCAATAAAACCGAGCCATGCCAAAACCAAAATACGAGAAATACAAAAATTCTACAAGTTAAAAAAAATAAATAAAAAAATAAAAATACATGCCAAAAATCCAGATACGAGTATAAATACGAAATACGGGAAATACGGGAAATGAGGGTGACAACTCTATCCACCTTAAAAGAATTCCGTCCTCGGAATTTAATCAAGGAGCTAGAGATTGTCACGACAAGCTACACTAAGCACATGCAAGTTACACTAAGCAGTTCAATCATGCAATCATACAATGCAAACAAGGAAGGAAAAACGTAAGGCATAAGAAAGACATTATACCTCACGAGTCAAACAGGTAGGGATATCGCGATCGGATATCGTCCTCACGCTCCCACGTTGACTCACCTAGAGAGTGATGTCCCCAAGCAACACGGACTAATTTAATAGTCTTGTTCTTGAGTGTCTTCTCCCTCCGGTCCAATATAGACACGGGCCTCTCCTCATACGAAAGGTTGGTACCAACAACCAATTCCGAATGGTCTAGGATGTGGCTCGGGTCCGGAATATACCGTCGTAATTGGGACACATGGAATACATCATGTACCTCACTTAGCGACGGCGGAAGAGCGAGACGATATGATACATCTCCTACTCGCTCTAGAATAGCGAACGGCCCTATATACCTAGGACTAAGCTTTTCTCGCACGCCGAAGCGAATGACGCCGCGGTTAGGCAAGATCCTAAGGAATACATGGTCGCCGATAGCAAATTCTAAGGGACGCCGATGAGCATCAGCCCAATGGTGCTGGCGGTCCTGGACAACTCAGAGGTGATCTCTGACTTTCCTGACCACTTCAACCGTCTGGGAAATCAACTCGGGTCCGAGCATCTGCCTCTCTCCGACATCGTCCCATGCTAGCGGGGATCTGTATTTCCTGCCATAGAGAGCCTCGAAGGGTGCCATCTGGATACTGGCCTGATAACTGTTGTTGTACGAGAATTCCACCAGGTGCAGATGATTCTTCCATGAACCACCGAAGTTAAGGGTACAGAATCTCAACATATCTTCAAGAGTCTGGATTGTGCGCTCTGATTGACCGTCCGTCTGTGGGTGATAAGCTGAGCTGAACTGAAGACGAGTCCCCAAACTCTTCTGTAAGCTGCGCCAAAAGTGTGAGGTGAATCTTGAATCCCTTTCTGAGGTGATGCTGACTGGCACACCGTGAAGCCTGACGATCTGCCTGAGATACATCTCTGCTAACTGCGCCGTCGACTGTCCAACTCTGAATGGGAGAAAGTGTGCCACCTTGGTAAGCCTGTCCACAATTACCCAAATAACATCTCTGCCGGCCGGAGATCTGGGCAATCCGGTCACAAAATCCATGGTTATATGTTCCCATTTCCATTCTAGGATCGGTAAGGGTTGAAGAAGTCCAGCGGGCCTCTGATGTTCAGCTTTAACCTGTTGGCAAACCAAACACCGAGAGGCAAACCGGGCTATCTCTCTTTTCATGCCATTCTACCAAAAATGCTGACGAATATTACGGTACATCTTCGTACCACCCGGATGAATAGAATATTGTGAACTGTGGGCTTCAGCCATGACTTCCTGTCTGATATCTCTACTAGGTACACAAAGACGAGTGCCGTACCGAAGTGTACCATCTTCATAGATACATAACTCTGGCCTTCTTCCTGCTTCACACTCTGCTCTGAGTCGCTGAATCTTGGAATCTGTTGACTGCGCCACCCGGATTCTCTCAACTATGCTGGACTGAACCTGTAGGCTGGCCAGCAATGCCACGCTGGTTGGAAGAACCACTTCAATTCCCATCTTCTGAAGATCTGCCAATAGCTCTGGTTGCGCCGTCAGGAAATAAACTCCGGCTCTCCTGCTCAATGCATCTGCTACAACGTTGGCCTTCCCGGGATGATACTGCAAATCCACATCATAGTCTACCAGTAGCTCGAGCCATCTTCAATGCCGCATATTAGGATCCTTCTGGGTGAAAACATACTTCAGGCTCTTATGATCAGTAAAGATCTCCACTCTATCTCCGTACAAGTAGTGTCTCCACAATTTCAAAGCAAACACTACCGCCGCCAATTCCAAGTCGTGGGTCGGGTAATTCTTCTCATGATCACGTAGTTAACGTGACGCATAAGATATTACCTTCCCATGCTGCATCAAGACACACCCCAATCCTCTGCCTGAAGCGTCGCAATAAACTGTGAATCCTCCGGTCCCATCTGGAAAGGTGAGAATGGGAGCCGTTATCAAACCTCGCTTCAACTTCTCAAATGATTCCTGACACTCTGCTGTCCAGACAAACGGTACATCCTTGCGGGTCAACTGGGTCATCGGCGCTGAAATCCTTGCGAAATCTGAAACGAACCGCCGGTAGTAGCCGGCCAATCCAAGGAAGCTGCGAACCTCTGCCACTGAGCTGGGTACCGTCCACGACTCGATAGCCACAATCTTCTGGGGATCCACTTCCACTCCTCCTCGGGTAATGATGTGACCCAAGTACGAAATACGATCGAGCCAGAACTCGCATTTACTGAACTTGGCGTACAACTGATGCTCCCTAAGCGTCTGAAGGACGACTCTGAGATGCTGCTCATGCTCTGCTTCACTCTTGCTGTAGACCAGGATGTCATCTAGGAACACGATCACAAATTGGTCCAAGTAAGGCATGAAAATACGATTCATGAGGTCCATGAATACGGCCGGCGCATTGGTCGCTCCAAAGGGCATAACAAGGAACTCCCAATGTCTATACCTCGATCTGAATGCTATCTTCGGGATGTCCTGCTCTCTGACTCTGATCTGGTGGTATCTCGACCGTAAATCAATCTTCGAGAACACTGAAGCCCCTCTGAGTTGATCAAACAAGTCATCTATCCTCGGAAGAGGGTATCTGTTCTTGATTGTCACCGAATTCAAGGTACGATAATCAACACATATCCTGGACGTACCATCCTTCTTTTTCACAAGAAGTATCGGGGCTCCCCAAGGTGATCTACTCGCACGGATGAATCCCTTGGTCCTCAGTTCTTCAATCATCTTGTACAAAATCTCCAACTCTGAAGGCGCCATTCTGTAGACTCGCTCTGACACTGGTGCTGTCCCGGGAATCAAGTCTATAGTGAACTCAATCTCCCGCTCCGGCGGCATTCCTGGAAGCTCCTCTGGAAAGACATCTGGAAACTCTTCAACTATCCGGGGTAACTGTACTGCTGCTACTGCCATCCGCAATACTGGGGAAGACGGCTCCACTGCGCCTCTGGAAAACGAAAACTCTGGCTCGCCGGGGATACTAAAGACAACTCTGCCAATATGGCAGTCTATCCTAGCATACTGGTTCCTCAACTAATCCATGCCTAGGACTACATCATAGTCTGCCATAGGAAACTCTATGAATCTAGCGGGAAAGTCCCTACCGCTAACTACGATCCGACACGAGGAAAACACTCGATCTACTCCCACAAGACCATTACCAGTAAGTATATTGAGCCTCACTGATAATGACTCAGGCTCCAATCCTATCCGTGTCGCGAATCGTGCAGACATGAATGAATGAGATGCACCAGAATCAAACAATACAGACGCTGGAAAGGAGTTGACGAGAATAGTACCTGCCACTACCTCACCTGGTGCAACTTCTTCTTCCATAGCCATCATCATGGCCTGACCTTGTCCTCTGGCTGCTGGTCCCCTCTGCTGGAAACCTCTCTGCCTATTCTGGGTCTGAGCTTGGGCTTGTGCATACTGCTGGGGGTGTTGCTGCTGGAATGCCTGAGACTGAGGCGGCAAGGGCCTCGAAGACTGATACTGCTGCTGCTGAACTGGTGCTGGGGCCGGTCCTCTCACCGAAGAACTAGAAGGATTGGATGCTGATGAACCACCTCTATTCGGGCAAGCCCCTATCCTATGATATGCGGCTCCACAAGCCAGGCACAATCCTTGCGCCCTGCGACAGTCTGCCACCACATGCCCTGGCTTCCCGCAATGAGAACATCCCATCTTGGAAGTCTGCTTCTGCTTCTGCTGCTGCGGGTACGTCGGGGTCGAATGCTGAACCGACGTTACTGAGGCCGCCCGCCTCGGAGTTCCGATGGTCAATCTCCTAGCTGCCTGGGCTGGAGCTGATGATTGGTGCATCTGACTGTGGGACCGCTTCCTACCTCCGGTCTTGTCCACGATCCTCTGGGAGGTGTACTCATGCCTCCTAGCTGCTCTCAAGACAGCATCGAACGTCTGGTGCTCGAACTGCTCAACCGCCAACAAGATCTCCAAATGCAGTCCCTGCTGGAACCGCTGGGCCCTATCAAACTCGGTCGCCACCAAGGTGGGGGCAAACCTGCTGAGTCTAGAAAACTCCGATGCATAACTGTCGACTGATCTGCCTCCTTGCTTCAAGTTGGTAAATCTGGTCTGCAGGTCATACCGAGCCACAGCATCAAAATACTTCGTCTGGAATCTCTCTCTAAACACTGCCCAAGCAATGGGTGCCACTAATCCCATGGCCTGCACTGCCCACCAACTGCGAGCTAGGTCCAACAACTGCAGGCGTACCACCGCCACCTTCTCATTCTCGGGTATTCTAGCTGCTTCCAGAACTACCTCGGTATCCTGAAGCCATGCATCCGCGGCAATCGCATCCTCGGTGCCGTCGAAGAAAGGAGGGTTCAATCGCTTGAAGCTGTTCGCCGCCTGGTTCCCTGGATGTCCGCCTCGGGCCAAAACATCTTGAACTGTCTGGTGCAGGGTGTCGCTTCGACGATCCTGGGAAGCTATCAAAGTTCTGATGAGGCCTACTAAGGTACCATCATCTGGCTCTGCGGGCTGGACGGGCCGAACTGGTGACTCTCCTCCAGTAGGCACAACTCTGGAGGCTACCCCGGAATGCTGGGCTTGATCTCCAGGTTGTTACTGATCCGCGGGATGTGCTCCACCTCGTCGATCAGTAGGACCAGGTACAGTACCGCTGAAGAAGACGACACAGAGAACAATAAGGAAAGGACCAGGACAGATCAATGATATAAGCACATGATCAGGGCAAGAATCCAGAGATTCAGAAGATACGAACAGAGATCAAGGACGAATACTGATTGAGACATCTATCTGGTAAACCCCCACACATCTTGATTGACAAGACCTGCATGGGCCACCACTTAAACCATGTCACGCCCCAGAACCAGAATACTGGAAAGCGGGGGCAGACATAGCCAGCTACGTATATTGAAATGGAAACCACCTCGATATACGGTCACGGCTGTCTAGATATGTGAGGGTTTTCTACAAGCCAACAGTCTCTTATGGTCATGAACAAGCCTAGTGTCTCAATCACCACAAGTAAGTAAAGTCGCAAGATGTATGATCATTAAATATACAATAATAAGGCGTCTCAAATATTACATATTCAGCTGATCATGAATCTAGTCGTTACAAAATATTAGGACTAGCAAGAGTTTAGTCATACATGATCAACCCTAGGATTTGTTAATCATGTTTACAGCCCGTAGGCAGACAGTAAGTAAAAGTGCAGCGAGCTAACAGGTGCTCGGCGGCTAAACGCCTCAAAAGAATAATTTTACAATAAAGTGGGCAAAACAAAAAGGAAAACCCACTCTTGGCCCGGGTTCCGTCTAGTTGTCACCATTGGGCTGGAAGCTTGGTAGATCCTCGGGAGCTGCTCCAAAATTTGGCCACACAAAACCAGCTGGGTCAACCCCAGAAAGAGCAAGTGCCACAAGGGGGCCAAAAATAAGAACAAAAGCCAGCCTTAACACAAGAAGATATAATATTAAAACTAGAATTATGAAAACATGTCAGGATGATATACGACGTGATAACCATGGAACTATTCTGATAGCCAGGTTACAACCCGTAAACTAAACAAGGACCGGGGTTGTAACCCTTCATCTGAACAGAGCTTGGTTTCCCACCATTTATCGGCAAGATAAGTAATGTAAGTAATCAAGACAGGAAGCAATCTTGCATGAGATCAAGACATAGCTAGACTGGTTATACCTCATTCAATCAATCACGGCCAAGCAGATCCTACGGCTTGCTACTTTAACTAACTAGGGTTATCACATGCCTAATTACTAACAAGATGCAGTGAGATTGTTCCACAGCCACAAGCCCTGCAGACCATCCAGGCTACCCAGGACAAAAATTAGGGGTTGAATTCAGGTGGGTACATTGCCCGGGAGACAAATGTACCCTTAGGTGACTTAGAGGGTGCAACACTCGACGGTGCGCTGGAAATGTGTCCTACTCGACGGCAGGCTACAGATCCCAAGAGCGCCCAGGTAACGGGATTGCCTGTAGCTGTGTCAATCTTTTCATGACTACTGTGTTATTCTAGTTAGGGGATGCGTACGCACAAAAGCACGCACGCAGGGGGAATGAATACGCAATATAACACGCACGCAGAAGGGCAGCGTATGTGAAAGTCACGCACGCTCAAGGGGGCAGCGTATGTAAAAAGTCACGCACGCTCAAGGGGAAGCGTGGGTGAAAAGTCACGCACGCTCAGGGGCAGCGTACATGAAAAGTCACGCACGCTACAGGGAGCAGTGTGTGAAAGTCACGCACGCTACAGGGGAGCAGTATGTGAAAGTCACACACGCTACAGGGTGCAGCGTGTGAAAGTCACGCACGCTACAGGGAGCAGCTGCGTGAAAGTCACGCACGCTCAAGGGAGCAGCTGCGTGAAAGTCACGCACGCTCAAGGAGACACGCTTCCAACATGAAGCGTACTCAAGCCTGCGTACGCAGCGCTAAAGAGCGCGCGTAGCTCAGTGTGCGTAGCTAAACAGCTCTGCACACTGCTCACTGTCTTCTCCAAACAGCAAGAACACCAAGGAAGAACCCAAAGCTTCACAAGTTCATAACTTGGCCATCCGAACTCCAAATCCGGATTTCCAAGGCTCCAACTAGAGTGAAACTGAAAGCTCTTCTACATGGAAACATCAGAACTCAAAGAAAACCAACCAAAATGGATCAAAACATATAAAATCTGAAAATAGCAATAACTTAGATCTACATCAACAAAGACTCCAAATCATAAAAACCTAAGAACTAATGTTGATCTCCATGTCCTAAACTAGCAAATGGACAAAGAAAAGAGGGTCCTCATGTAGTGGCAAGATGCACTTGCCTAGGGTTGGGAGAGTTGTGGAGGAAGGAGAAGAAGAAGAAGAAGGAAATTAATGGTGGAAGTTATGAGGAGAGAGAGTGGTAGGTGGGGGTTATAAAGAGGGGGAGTTGTGGTGTGTTGAAGGTGGAGTGTAGGGCTAGGGTGTTCCAACACATAAAACCGAACCAAACCGAACCATCCCCAATAAAACCGAGCCATGCCAAAACCAAAATACGAGAAATACCGAAATTCCACAAGTTAAAAAAAATAAATAAAAAAATAAATAAAAATACATGCCAAAAATCCAGATACGAGTATAAATACGAAATACGGGAAATACGGGAAATGAGGGTGACAGTTTATATTAGCCATAACTGATTACTTCTCAAAATGGGTTGAAGCTATACCTCTAGCTGAGGTCAAGACAAGCAGCGTCATCAACTTTATCAAGCATCATGTGATTTATAGGTTCGGTGTTCCTCGGCAAATCATTCACGATAATGGGCCACAATTCATCAGTCAAAAATTCACTCGATTCTGCGATGACAACATGATCAATAATATTGCTTCTACAGCTTACAATCCTACAGCTAACGGGTTGGCAGAAGCATTTAACAAAACCATCATCAAACTCCTCAAGAAGTTTGTTTCTACCAACAAATGAAACTGGAGTGAGAAGCTTGGAGAATGTCTATGGGCTTACCGTACTACTATACGTACTCCTACAGGCTGTACACCTTTCTCTTTGGTATCACTACAACAAAAAACCCTTTTAATGACGGCTAAAAATTATCACTAATGATAAACCATGACGCTTTTTTTCAAAGCAAGCGTTATAAAACGGGTGTTATAAATGTTTTTTAAAAGCGTTATAAAAAAATCGTCATGGATAGTTTCTATAAAAGCGTTATGAATAGTTAATATATAGTGCACAATTCAGGACATTTTTAAAACGTTATGAATAGATAATATGTATAGGCTCAATGCAACACATTTATAACACTTTATACTATTCAAATTAACATATTTATAACGCTCTATACTGCACATTATATATTACATTCCAAAAAATTAACATTATATATCACCATCTTTATTACATTTCTTAAAACATAGTACATATCAACATCTTCATTACATTCTCAAAATAGAATATCCAAATACATATATATATATATATATATATATATATACAAAATATATATATATATATATATATATATATATATATATATATATATATATATATATATATATATATATATATATATATATATATATATACCAAAATTGTCCACATCAAAACTTCGCCACATCAAAATTGCCCACAGAACATGTAGCAAAACCCTGAAAAAGATAAAAACAAGGTTCAATATACTTTGTAATATAATGTGAAAAATGAAACTTTATATTGGTGCCCCATATAACAAGGTTCAACAACTTTCACTTCATTACATCTTATTATTTCCTTTCTATGCAAGAATGGAAAGAAACATAAAGAAGGCCAAAAATGCATCTTTAGAATTTTATAGAAAAATTGAAATAGCTTCAGAATATTATATAAATAGACATAAACACAAGAGAATTTAGGCGGTTGTTTGGGGGACCTTCATCCAGGTTGAGCAGACTCCCATGAGTTGCATAATGTATGGAAAGAGCTAGAAATTTCATATGCAGGATCAATTGGTCACTTATAGCAAATACTTGAAAGACAAAAAATTATGATTAAAGGGAACATACAACCATTCACAGATAGGAAATGGTTAGTTTTGGCATAACAAGAACTCTGTACGTGCATCCCAGGTATTGAAGCGACCAAATGGCACGTAGCAATTCTAAAATCATACTTTGCCAACTCGATCCAGTATGCTTAGCTGGGTACATCACTGATAAGATATGCAATAAAGCTAGCTAGATGTGCTACAAAATCAGATTTTGAATCTTCAACTGTGCAAAAATAGGATGAGCAATCTGGAGCTTTTCTACAAGGAAAATCTTGCCACCAAATTCTATTTGTTATATGGTTCTACTGCAAAATAAGCCAAAGTCAAAATAAGAGGAAACCAAATTAAGAAGACTCGTTGGCATTAAACAGTAGATGCATGACCATGATAATGTGTTGTGAACTATGGACATCTTTTAAATATAAGGAAAAGTTGCAAACATTGCAAACCAATAAAATTAGATGCAAGAGGACACTACACTACACATGACCTGCTAAGAAAACTAATAAGGACAACATGCGCCGGTTAAGTGGTCACCTGCTTTAAAACCAGATTTGCAGAGTATGTCCGCTTTAATACATCAAGATAGGATTGCCTCTATTCTAACCCAAGTTAAAGTATTAATGGATCTACTTGATTAAAAAATACACCACCATGTTGCCAAATATTACTCCTACAGCTCCAAAAAGATAGGAAAGTAAATAGGTAATTACCAAATAGTAATTAAGAGGAAATGGAGGGGTCAGAAAGTACCTTTACAAGTAAGGAGTTACTTCCTGATTTCGATTTACAATATAACTCCCATTGACTTACGAATGCGATCAAACTCTAGAGTCGCAATCCTTTGTGCAGTTTCATTCTACTACTGGCAGCACCCAGCAATTTAATAACGAAAATATATCACTTGCGTTCTCATTGATCTATTGGTATTAGTACTCTAATAACTACAATGAATAATGAGTACAAGATATTTTAACTTATGCAATATTTGGCCAGATTCCAAAGATAAAGGTTTACACCCAGCAGGAAGTCCCATTTTTTCAACCAAAACCCGATGGACAAAATTAAATGGAGAAAGCATTCAGCAAAAATATCAAATAAGGGAAAATACTTGTTTCAACAAAAGGATAAGAAACCTCGTTTGGTTTATCATATATATCATTTCTCATATTTTAAATATTTCTTGGTGATAAGGGAAAACACTTGTTTCAACAAAAGGACCAATATGTCAAATGAGCTTTCTCATAAGTTCACTGAGAACTAGTTAGACAAGAGAAATATGTAAATATGATAACTGTCAAAACACAAATTATATAAAGGGATTACAAATTGAGCAATATGAAGTTAAGATGGTGGCATTTACCCAAGTACTGGATATCCTCCAATATCTTGTTCATGTCGTACTTCTCATTCTCACTGTCCTCTTGTTTTGCAATATTTATGGTTTTATGTTTTCATTCTCGATCTGTGTGATTTGAAGACTGCAAGAATAAACAATTTTACTATTAAAATATTAAATTAATAAAATAACCCCATAGCCAGTCTATCAGTTATGTCTCATGGCAAAAAAAAAGTACACAATTTTGTGGCAAAAAGTACATAATTAGTCCACCTGTATCAATAACATAACACCATTAGCCAGACAATCTGCACTACCATACTTAACAGTGGTCATAGATAAATTTAATAAGATACTCAAGGATGGACACTCAGCATTCTGGAGAATAGTATCGACAATAATGTGATATGTCTAAACATTTGCTAAAAGATACTAAAAATCGGTTTCTAATTTGGATTCCAGTTTCATAGCTGATGTCTTTTTAATGTTTGATGTATAGCATATACAGAAAGATGGGCAAATATTGTCATCGTTTAAGCATAAAAAGCACACAACAATTTCTGTCAGTTAGATAAAAAAATTAGTAAAAGAAAAATCTCAACGTTCACAATAAAATGTTGAAGGGGATTCAGAATATTGTTAGCTAGTGTCACTAGCTAACGAAGAAGCAAAGTAGTAACCAATAATATGAGGTCAACCAAGCACCCGGGTCTGGATCATTTACACAGCTACTCTGACTTTTAAATCCACTTTTCATTCAACAAAATAGATGTTTCCTCAAACGAAAAAAGAAGGCCAGTAGAAAAAATATGGCAGGTAGAAAAATAATCCCAAAGAAAAAAAACACATGGCATAGGCATTTTATCGAACACAAGAAGGATGTTGCAGATTGAAGAAGAAAAAAAAAGGAACCTTGAGGTACTAGAGCCAAAAGTAGTGCTATGTCCACGATCCAACTTCCCCACCATCGCCACCACCAACGCATCACTGAGCCATCGCATCCCTGAACTTCCTCTCTCTTGAATAAATAAGTAAATATAAGAATAAAAGATACAAGAGTTGGAAGATGATGCTTGAATAAAAGATACAAGAGTTCTGAATCGACCCTCCGGTTGGTCTTGTTGATGGCGGTGCTCTCTCCATATGACGAAGTCGACGAATCCCTCGACAAGGCCGACCATGGTGGAGGCGAAGAGGGGACGGATCTTGTCGACTGTGGACTGGTCTCCTCTGCCGAATATGGAAAGGTTTGGGCCTCCAGCTCCCTCTCCATCTCCTCCTTTCTTTCTAACTAGGTTTAGGGTTTTGGATCTAAGGTTAGGGTTTTGGAGTTGGGGGAAAGGAAGGAGAAGAAGAGGAGGAGAGGAGGGTGTTGCTGAACTAGAGTTAGGGTTTTGGATCTATGGTTAGGATTTTGGAGTTGGGGGACAGGAGGGAGAAGAAATGAGGAGAAGGAGAAGACTAGAACGGTTTTTGGGGAAGAGGAAAATTTTTGTTGAAGCACGGGATGTAGCAAGGATTTTGCCAACAATTGAACTTAAAAACTATTACAAGTTTGCCACCGCTCTAAAATATTAATAACGTTTTGGTTTATAAACGTTATAAAAAGTCCAAAATTAGCCCAAACCGTCATAGAAAAAGGTATTTTGAACTTTGATAACAGTTAGGTATCAGGCGTCATCAATACGTTTTATCGAGTATTATTAATAGGCCTTTTTATTGTAGTGTATACGGATATGAGGCTGTCTTATCATTGGAAATCTAGATCCCTTCCCTAAGGATTGCCATTGCCAATGAACTCACAACCAAAAATAATGATCCCCTGAGACTTCAGGAGCTTAAAGCGCTTGACGAGAAACAGCTCCCAGCTCAACAACATATTGAGTTATACCAAGCTCGTCTATCAAAAGTCTTCAACCGTAAAGTCAAGGTCCCAACATTTCAAAAAAGGAGAACTAGTTCTAACCGTCAGACGTCCTATGACTATGACGCACATGAGCAAAGGCAAATTCGAAGCAAAGCGGGAAGGACCCTATATTGTAAGCAAAGTTTTCTCCAACGGAGCATATCAATTGACTGGTATAGATGGTCGAGTCGCCATGATGCCCATTAATGGCAAATTTCTCAAGAAATATTATGTTTGAAGAAAAAGAAGAAATATCAACACAGAGACTCAGAATGTAAATAAAATTTCTTTTTATTTGCATAAATTTAAAACAGAAGAAAATACATAAAATTAACGAGGACCGGAGCCCTCTTGATTCAAAACGTATTTCGCAAGAAGCTTGAAAACATTATTTTCTGGTGACACCAGTAGTTCGTAGGCAGCCTTCCTAAGAGCTTCTTCATCGGCAGTACTCCCAGGCTCTATTAGTTCGGCAAGAATATCCTGCTTCTGTCCAGGGACAGCCGAGCTTTCTCCGACTTCTGGCTGAGTAGGCAGCAGAGGCTCATCAGAAGGAGTGTCGAAGATGGCTTCGATCTTCGGGATAACTCCTGTCTCCTCAGCCATTTCTTCTGAAGACATTTGCAAAGGAGAGAAAAGGAGTGAATGATGCTTTCAGAAAAGTTCTACACTATTTAAAGGCAGATGAAAGCCAAACGTTCTGTCTCACGAATCGAAAGAACCTTTCCTCGAAAAGGCATGTTCGTTGAAAGATCTTCATTTGCTATTTATCTCGAGAATCGAAGCAACCTTTCCTTGAAAAGGCATGCTTATTCATCAGTCTTTTCATCTCTATTTCATTTATTATCGTTTATTTACTCTTTCATAAATAAAGTCACAAGATAATAAATACTCAAAATCTCGTAGAGCTTATCCAAATCATCAATTTCGTCTTTTGAAACCCAGTTGTTTTGAAAGATGTCTTTTCTTTATGATAAATCCGTATTATCGCAGATATTGTCTTTTTAGACGTGATATTCTGTCCTTAAAAGTCCCAGCGGACTTGAAGATCATTTATAAAAAAATGAATTGACGTCCATAACTCTGGATTCTATTTTCTATATCAACACATCAAAATCAAATCATAAATAAGAGAAAATCATTCTTTATTCCTTCTTTAAAAACATAGATACATCTTGATGAAAATCTATTACATCTCAGATTTTTCATTCCAAATCTAATAAATGAAGGTCTATTACATCTTTGGATCTTCTTGTTGAAGCCAGTTCCTTGTCGTCTCGACCTGAAGCAGCGAGCAAGGCAACAGAATCAACTCTGGTCTTCTCTCTCATAAAGACGAGAGGAGAACCCTAGAGTACAGCAGCTCAAAGATAAGCTGCTGTCAATACAACTGGTGGAGAAGAGACGGCCCGTCATGAGAATTAGGAATGAGATCACCCTCATGATATGATTTCTAATTCTGTCTCTCTACCATCCAACTATCATGTATAAAGGCCCTTCCTACTATCTGAGGAAGACCCTTCTGTAATATGGAGAGTCCTGAGCTGTCTGATTTGAGCGTCATAATCACATGAGCTGTCTGATGTGAGTGTCAGAAGAATGCCCTCCACAGCATCCAAATTGTCGATGCCAGTTCTGAAGAAGCTTGCCAACCAGACTTCTGCAAATATCAACAAAGAAAAACGTTAGCAAAATCTATCAAACTGTGTGCCTTTGATCAATAGACGCACATCATCAGAATCAGCCTATAGGCGCCTATGATAAAACATGTGCCTCTGATCGAAGTTAGACACTGGATTGTAGTGCGTGCTTCTCCTCAGAATTTCAGGCGCACATCTACAACATGCGCCTCATTTCTATAAATCAGCGCTTGTCTTCAAAATAGTCTCAGTAAAAAAGTGGTGCAAGTTAAACACAATTTATGAATGGCGCTCATGTATAGAAACTACTGGTTCTTTGTTGGAACTTACCATCAAAATCAATTATGTTTGTGCTGAAGATCATCGATAATATAAAGCACATCAAACCAACATCCAAAGATGCGTTATGTAGAAGAACAACATCGAATTTTGGTGGCACAGAAAGGTTCACGAACGTTGAACTCTTGACCGCCGAGGGGATTCTGCGAAGAACCATCGCCATCAACAGAAAGAAGAAATAAAAGAAAGAGTTCATGGACATTTCTTTTTGATTTCTCCTATCAGCTATTTAAAGAGCTTAAAAGATGTGAACAAGCGCGTCATTCTAGGAGCCTATCTCGGAAATGACCTAAACGAAAGGTGCTCAAACCACACGAAAACTGCCACGTGTTCTTCGAAAAATAGCAAACATTTGAGTTGGTCAAAATGGTGCATTGGCACGTGCCACTAAACAGATCACACGAAAAGATTTGCAGAAGGGCGCCAGAAATAAATTTTTCATTCTTTTCTTACATAAGAAAAGGGAAAACAAGTCTCTACAAAATAAGTTGCACAAAACACAAAAGAAAAAGTGGCGCCCCTATAGAAACCATTACTTCTTCTCATCCTCTTCACCTGCTTGGCAAAGAGAAGCGCCTAACTCGCGCATATCATGAATCCCTGAACGACGTATCAAACGAAGAAATCCTTCTGCGTTACCGCGCTCTTCAGAAGAGGACGAAGGACCACCGTTCAAACAATCAAAGATTGCTAGGGTCAATCCAAAGCATTCTAAGAAATTGATTGCTCGCAATGATCGGTCAGCCTCAGACTGGATCGTAGGCGCAGTATCAGGCCTTGTCTCCTGATGTCACTACCACATTTCTAGTTTGAGAGTATTTTTATCATTTTGAATTTATTTGAAATTAATATATTTATTGGAATGGTGTGGTTTAATAATTATTTAATTAGTTGCCATGTGTTGTGATTAGCCCTAACCTAGATTGGACCTAACCTAGATTAGTCATAGTTAGTCTTAGTTAGCCATGGTTAGTATTAGTTAGTTATGATTAATTTTGGTTAGTCATGGTTAGTTAGAGCTAACTAGGTTGCAACTTAGATTAGTGTGTAAACCTAGATTTTGGACCCTTGATTTGACTAGATGATAGGAAAGCCATGTATTGTTTTCCCAAAACCCTAACCCTAGAATAGTGGGCCGGCCACCTAGGGATCAACACCCCTATTTAATGCCTCTCAAACTTACTTGCCTCTTTTCTTCATTCTTCTATTTCTCAAGAGCAAGGTTTGGTTCTTCCTTCAACCTTTTCTATTTTGATCAATACTCATCCATTTTTATTCAAATTTCTTGCATTGTAATCTAAATACTGTTCTCCTACTGTTAGTGGAGGTAAATATCAGATTTGGTCTCTATTGGAGCTTTGAGCTAGCTAGAGAGGATCTCCATTATTGGATTTTCTTGAGAAGGAGCAAGCTATAGGTAACTTCCTATTTAACCATTAGTTCCCTGGTTTCTTAGCATGTTTGCATAGCCCTAGGTATCCTCTAACTGTAGGAATAGATTTTGTATGGTGTCGTATCCTTTACGTGTCCGTATCGGACACGTATCAGCCTAGGTTTAGTAGTGTTCGATGAAATGCCACAGTAGGCTTTTCATTATTATTTTCGAAATATATTTGAATAGAAAAATTCATTTTTGGGTGGCTTAACACTTTCTTCATGACTGAACATGGATTGGGTCCTGTTCGTGTCGTGTTGGACTCGTGGACATAGCCACGCGCGCGCGACCAGAAGTGCCCTGCTGCTCGTGTGTTCGTACGGATGTTTTTGGACACGTGGACACGTGAGATTGGACACAGAGGGAGGGACAATGTCTGACACGACACCCCCCAAGGCCTCGTGTCCAATGGCTATGTGTCGTGTGAGCTAGGACTCGTGCATAGGTCGCACGGTCTGTGTCAGTCGTGTGTTCTGTATTCGTATGAGTTCTTGGACACTTGTGTCGTGTTTTTGGACACGTGAAGGAGTAGTATAACACGTGCACATGTTAGTCACTAACTACCAACCATTAACCTAACATATTAATTGTTATTTCAATTTCGAAAATGGGAAATTCCTATTTTCTGATACTGTTAAGTATCAGTGAATTAACTCACTGTTTTTCCATTTTGATTTACATTTAAATGTTAATATTATGTAATGTAATATGGTTTAGTTGCTGTTATGAATGAGAATCATGTTAAGGTTTGTGTTTAGCAATAGATGTGAGTGTTTCAAAATTTACATTTGGGGTTTGGCATTTGAATTCCAGTTTCCCAAAACTGAGTTCCAATTCAGTATTCCTAATGTTCCTGTTATGTCTCAATTTCAGTCTTCATATTGCATTTTCGAATTGGCATATTGATTAGGATTGCATTAACTGATATTTGAAAATACCCTGGTCATTACTGAATTTCCTGAGAATTAAACCATTATTCCTTCACTGTTACACTGTTTTAAATTCTGGATTCCTAAGAACAATGTCATTTTACTTAAACTGAGATGCATACTCTATAAGACTGAACCTATATGGAATGTAGCCTTAACCTATGTCTCGCACACACAAAATCTGAAATGACTTGCATCTATGCACACATGAACACAATATTGTCCCTTACTGTTGAAACTGAACCTGAGTTGTGTACATGTACAAACACACACAGGGAAAGAACTAACTGTTACACACACAGGACACTATTGCCACTGTTTTGAACCTAAGAACTAAACCTGAGATTGCCCAGGCACACACACAGGACATTGGTCCATTTCAATCTGGAAACTGAACCTGGGATTTGTTCCAGTTTACATAACACTCACACACACACATGAGTGTATCCTTGACATGTACACACACTCACCTACCTACTCATTCCTGTCACATGTAATTAATGACACATACACACTGTTTTGCCCTCACTTTTGACACTAAAATATGGGATTTTCCTGGGAACACAGTTTACACACTGTTAAATACTGCTACACACATTACACACACCCATTTATGCATTCATTGTCCTGAGAACCATATTGAATGCTAACCCATACACACATGTTCCCATATCCCTGTCACATGTATCCTAGCTACAAGGACACACACACAAAACATTAACTGCCTATATATATAGTGTGTATATGAATATATGGATTGTATGTGTATTGCCTATAAGAGCCTATGGCATATAGTCTAGGTAACATAGTCTGTGGTATCCTTGTATAGCCTATGGTATATGGAATATACACATGTGTAGGGTCATATAGACTTGTGTATGGTATGTGAATGCTAGGGTAGACAAGGTTAGGCCTAGTGATACTTGATTGAGTCTAGGTTGACCTAGCATTGACTAGTTAGTTGAATGAAGTTGACCAGGGTTGACTTTGGTCTAGAATTGACCTAATATCATGTAGACTGCATCATAGTAGCTTACTTTATTAGTTGGACATGTTATGACTTGTACTGTTCTGATTAGGAGCCGGACACCACTCTTCAGGCAGTATTTCATTCAGACATTTAGGATATCAGGTGAGTATATTCTCTGACCGTTTCATACTTGCTAGGAGTATTTTCTTGCTCTAGATTATTTTACTTGATGCTGACACGATGAAAACACGAATTAGTACTATATGGATCTTTTCATACGATGTTATCCTCCTCGGGAGCATCAGATACATCATGTCATGTGCGTTTCACTTTTATCATATATTCTTGTGCTTTCACCATTCATGTGCACTCTCGTGATTCATGTACTCTCATGTTCACGGAGCCCCCATGTTTATATTCATGTGCACCCATTTGTGGACCCCATGTGAAATCATGTACAATAACATAACTTGAATGGATCCTTGTGTATTGATTGGGGTACGGGGGAGTATAAATAGTCATGTGGATAATTTCCAAAGTAGTGTAGCCATGTACAACCTTTCATGTTTATTATCAAGCCGTTCACATGTCTAGCATGTACTCTAAATCACTAGTTCACTGTAGCTCTTTACTTATAGTAGGTATTTCATTACAGTCTTCTCTTTTACTCATGTATACTTTTCAGCGTTTCATGTATCTTACTCTATTGTTTGTATTTTATTCCTGTTATGATATGAACTGCATGAGATGTTGTCACGACCCGCACCCGCTTTTTCGGATACGAGACGTGTCCAAGCCAGCTTACGCCGCAGAGTCGACGGTAGAACGCTGTCAAGTCCACAAGAAATAAATGCTCAAAATATAACATTTGCTGTTCATTCATATTTCTAAATTTATTACAACATTTACATCATTTTAAAAATTAAAGGAAATACAAGATTTTACAATTAATAAAAATGGTATAACTGTTTTCTATTTCTAGGTTGACCTCAGCATACCCAAGCCTTCCCCATGTAAAGAGTGATCGCGGCTAAACCTGAAAAATGTTGGTTTCCCGTCAGGAATAGAACAAGTACACAAACCGACGGCAATGCAAAACACAATAGAATTAAAAGACATGAAAATAGCATATGGAATATGAAAGCTAGTAAGAAGACTGATGACATAGCACAATAGAGAAGTAAACAAGGAAAACTAATAAAAGACATCTATCTAGGTGGTATAAAGTATCTGTTTGGACATGTGAACGGCTAGGGGTAAATCAGGCTCACTGCACGTGTCGTGTGCAGCGGCTAGCATTCACGAAAGACACGGGGGATAGTTCTGGGTAGTCCACATGTCTACTAAGATATTTCCCCTTCCGACTACTCCGTGTGACGAGCGTGTCAACAAGCAGCAAGATATATGTATAGACATGAAATAAAAAGACTACTATGAATCGGAAAGCAATCAGAAAGTGCACTTGCCTGAGGTCCTTAGCTGGAGAAACCAATAAGACTATACCACTCAAAGAGCCACAATCAGTCAACACATGCAGAAGTCTCCGGATGCTGAAATAAACAGTACCAACGTTCTAAGAATAGTCAAATTAGCTAGGATTGCCTGTCCTTAAGTCCAATTTGGACACAGGGGTAAAACGGTAATTTTGAGCAAAAACGATATCCACCGTTGGACCCGCTTTGCACCGAAAAGCGTGCCAGAGTCAACGGTCTCTAAAGTCGTCAAACTACATGTATACAGGTCCAATTTTTCGATACGAACCCAACCGAATGTCCAGAGTTGGATTCCGACGGGCCGTGCACAAAATCGCCCGTTGATTGGAACCGTGGAGCCCGCAAAACGGTGATTTTATCAACTGTCTCAGAATTGGACCAAACTTGGCGTACAGGACCAGAAAAATAATAGTTTTGTTGGCACAAGTTTTTCTCGATCTGACGAGCGTACACAAAGTAATTGGAGAATTTGCAAAGTGCACGATACGGTAAATTTCGACGGATACGCATCAAATTCGTCGCGCACACACGACCAATTTGAATTCCGTCAAAGCCCACACGACCATGAAGCCGTTACGCAGCTTTCGATGCCTTCGGTTCATGACCATGTCATCCGGTTTGGCGGGACACACGTCGTGTGGATGAATTTCTAGTTTTTTAACTAATTCGAAAACGGGTTTTTTTGATTTTCAAATCTATTTATCTTACTGTACAAACTATTAGAAATACAACTATTGATGGGGTTTCCATCTCGGTTAGGTTGTCTAAACTTATGTTCAAATAGTTTTTCAAAACTGTCGATCGTTCGACAGGAAATAGGCTTCCAAATCGGGTGTCTGGGTTCTAAATGCTGTCCTATTTTGGACAGTTTTTCGTCGACTTTTTGTCGACTTTGAGGGCGATCTAGATCGTACTAATTTACACTGAATGAACAAACTTATAGGCCTATAGGTTGTGAGCATACTTGAGAAGACGGCTTCGAAGTTGGTTGCCCACGCGTCGAGATATCTCATCACGAAGTCTCCCGCGAAGACTACAACCGCTGTCGCCACTCCTCTGTTGGCTGTGCACGCAGCCCTGTCGTCGGCCGACGGCGGCCTGCGGCGGGCCAAGGGTGGCGCGCGGAGGTCCAGGGTGGCCGCCCATGGTCGCGCGCGAGACTAGGGGTCGTGGTGGCGGTCCGTGGAGTTAGGGTTTAGGTGTGATTTGCGTGTATATACATATACCTACAGGAACCGAAAGGAGCTCGGGTTATTCAGCTGTGGGGGAGTTGGAAGAATGGTTTGGGCTGAGTTGCTAACGGGCTGGGCTGGGCCTCAGCTGGGTTGGGTTCTTCTCTATTTCTAATTATTTTACTATATAAATTATACATATATATAATTACCCATATATATACATATACATATATACATATACATATATTTAAATACCTATATATATACATATACGTATAACCAAAATATCTATATACACATATATCTCTATATACACATATATATCTATATATATAATATATATAATATATATATATATATATATATATATATATATATAATATATATATATATATATATATATATATATTTTTTCTATATAATATATATATTATATATATATAAATATATATATATATATATTATATATATATATATATATATATATATATATATATATATATATATATATATATATATATATATAACCGCTATATTTATACAAACATATATATCTATATGTATATTATCACACACAAATACATATATATATTTATATATTCTTACGCATACGCACAAATACATATATATATATATATATATATATATATATATATATATGTATATTTATATGTGTATATATGTATACACACATAAATATATAATAATAACAAAATAATAATAATAATAATAATAATAATATAATAATAATAATAATAATATAATAATAATAATAATAATATAACACAACAACCAATAATAATAAGGATTAGAACAAGATAATATAATAATAACAAATGATAATATTAGGAGTAATCATAACCAACTAAAATGTCCACTAAGAGTCCTTGGAACATAACTACCCCATCTTTATTTGGCCCTATAATTTCGTACAGTTATTCGAAAACACCATTCAAATGTTAATACTGAACTATTAACTATTTAGAAATTATTTGTAAAGTCCTAAAATAGATAAGGAATATTTGTATACACCTGAAATGTCTACATGGCCGTCTTTGATCCTTCTACATGCCTACATGGGCTTGGATTTGACTTGAGTCTAATCTGGATAGGTTCGGTACAACCGGGTTCCGAAAACTCAATATATAATAAATAATAATAACATCGATATGGGTTAAGTCACAACTTGGTCTCGTTTTTCCTAGTTAGAATAATCTTATGACTCGGCATTCCCCTACCATGGCTAAACACTAGTCAAAGCACGCTACTGCACTATCCGTGCCATGATTCCTAGTCGTCTGGTATTTCAAAACTCAACCATGGTTTAAAATTATTTACCGTAATAATTAACTAATAATTAATTCTAACCTTCTAAAATCACCATTTAAATAAAATAAATAATAAAATATTTTAAAAAAATTTCCGGGAAGGGGAGCTACATATGTACTTTGCTCGCTCCAGTCCTGACTGGACCTGTTAAAATATTACAGATGACTTTGAGGAGCTGTGTCCCACCTATTACGGAGCAGGCTTAGACGACACACTTGAGCTGGACCCTCAGGAGGTCCCAGTACTTGCTGATGACACTACTCCTATAGACTAGGCTAGTTAGCTAGGCTAGTTCTATTTATCTTCATGTTATGTCAGATACACTTGTATATATTGGAGTTTGTACTCTGGATTTGTGGGATGTTTATCTTAGACTTTCAGCTATTCTATCTTGTATTTATCATATGTGGATTCTGTGTTTCATCTATTCTATCGTATCATACTTTCTTCCTTAGTTGTGATTGAGTTGTACTTATTTATGTCACCTCCATTCGGAGTGTATAAACTGTACATGTACCTTATAACTGTTAGAAGTATGTGACTTAGGACAACGTTCTACCGTCGATATTGCGCGTAGGCTGGACGTACCCACTTTCGTGCCCTTACACTGGATGCGGACCGTGACACGTTTTTAGTGGTGGTCCATGCAGGTCTAGTTTAGAATTGCAGTGGTATTCAAGCTAGAGTAACACTGCAGCCTGCAGTAGGATTAGGATATTTTTGAAGGTACTCAATCACATTAGGAAAAACTCCTTATCAGATTTCGTATATCTACATTTTGCTCCTTATTGCCTGCCTTTGAATATAACTGTCCTCCTTTGCTATTTCGACTCATTCTCAATAATTGTTTCTTTTTGATCTGTTTCCAGGAGGGTCGAGACGAGATCACATCGCCCGGGTCAAGGGGACACAGATGAGAGGTCTGCCACCTCTCGTCCTCAACAGCCAGCCCCAGCCCCCAGCACCGCAGCCCAGTCATGCCAGCTGGGGTAGGCGTTTCAGCTGCGTTCGGAGGAGCCCCTCCACCAGTAGGGCCCAGCCCAAGTTCGGTGATTCCAGAGGTACTCCAGCAGAGGCAGCCACCTTCGGGGACAGTTGATGCAGTTCAGCTGTTGTCGTTCTTCCAGCAGTTCATGGAGGCCTAGCAGGCCCATCAACAGAGGCAGATAGTAGAGTTTAATCGGGGCATTGTTCTGGCCCTGACTACAGTGGTGAGAGCAGAAGCTCAGCCAGCGGCCTTTCAGTAGCCGTACCAGGGGAAGGGCATCCAGGATTTTCAGAAGATGTACCAGAGGGACTCCCGGGGTACAGAGGACATCATGTACGGCGATGAGTGGATAGAGCACATGGAGAAGATATTCAGATTGGCTGAGATTTCGGTGAGGATTCAGATTGAGGCAGCAGCCAGCATGATGCAGGATCTGGCCCGGACTTGGTACCAGACCGATCCGCGGGTTGGTACTCCGGGGCAGACTGGGCAGTATTCAAGAAGCTGTTCAAGGAGAAGTTTTGCTCGGATGCAGCGCTAGGAGCCCTCAGGACTCAGTCCGAGGCCCTGGTCTAGGGCAGCCAGTCCGTGAAGGAGTATGCAGGAGAGTTCTGCCGTCTGGACAGATTTATCGAGGGGTTATCTATCACTCCCCGTTCCCAGAATACGTATTTTATACGTGTACTGCTTGAATGTATTTATTTAATATTTATCATGTATTTGTTTTGTATTTAAATTCTTCAATTTTGTGCTTATTAATTTTCTTGTATTTTATTTTCTGCTTTTGCTTTAGCCCTTGGCTTAGTCTGTTCATTAAACCAATTTGGTTTAGCTTGGTTCATCATGAATAGGAGTGGATGGCTTAGATCTTGTAGGAAGGAATCGGTGGTGGAGATTGACTTGGCTTGATATTTATGTCCCTTTTACTTTTCTCTCTCTTCATTACTCACATTTACTTCTTTTTTTCATCCTCCATTACTCTCCCACCCATCCATTTGGAGAGGCAAGTACATCTTGCACACCATAAGTGATTTCATGCATCCCTATTTATTTTAATCCATGTTGTTTATCTTCTCTTCCTCAATAAGTTTAGGTCTTGAAGTTCTTGATTTCCATGGATGGTTGGGTGTAGATCTAAGTTTTAAGTTTTGATTTTTTATATGGATTTTGTGGTTTTGATCTATCAATTTTTTTCCGAAAATAAGTGGTTCCATGTTGTAGAGAATTCAATTCTACCAAAGTTTGACTTTTGAAAAGTAAGACTTCGACTTATTTTGAGGAAATTATGGCCAAAAGTATTTTTGGTTATTTCTATGTTCATCTGTCTGTATGTCGTAATTGGTTACATATGGTGTCGCGAATGAGCCGCATAAGGCACATGTCGCAGTTGGCCGCATATGGTGTCGCGAATGAGCCGCATAAGGCACATGTCGCAGTTGGCCGCATATGGTGTCGAGAATGAGCCGTATACGGCACATGTCGTAGTTGGCCGCATATGGTGTCGCGATTGGGCCGCATAAGGCACATGTCGCAGTTGGCCGCATATGGTGTCACGATTGGGCCGCATGAGCCGCATGTCGCAGTTGAGCCGTATATGGTGTCGCGATTGGGCCGCATGAGCCGCATGTCGCAGTTGAGCCGCATAGATGTCACAGATGGGCCGCATAAGCTGCATGTTGCAGTAGGCCGCATATGGTGTCGCAGTTGGGCCGTATGAGTCGCATACCGCAGTTGAGCCGTATATGGTGTCGTGGTTGGGCCGCATAGGCCGCATGTCGCAGTTGAGCCGTATATGGTATCGCAGAATAGGCCGCATAATGCCTATTTTGGCTGTTTTTGACTGTTATATGTCCTAATTGACTGAATTATGGCTAGAATTTCTTCCAACTCCCAACATGAAAGTTGTAGATCTTTTCTTGGCTTCAAGAATATGTTACCAACTATTTTATGCAAGTTATAGACTCGACCATGCTTAATACTAGTTTGACTTTCATACCTTTTCACGAATTGACATTGATTGTTACCTTCACTAAAATTGACCATGCATTTCTAGTTGGAACTAAGAGACTGGCTAGTCGTCTTATTGAATTGAATGAATGAGACACGTTCATATTAACTATGAACTATTGCAATCGAATGGCTAATCTCGAATATTGGCATACAGGCACATGCAAGCTTCAATTTATTTATTTATTTATTTCCTATAGAAGCGGTATGTGTACTTTATGGTCAAGGCATGGTTATTCCGTGGTTAGTTTTGATTGTTGCATTACGCTATGTAAGACCTACAATCTAACCGTACGGGCATCGTTTAGAGTTGGGCATATCGTACTTTATACGAAGTACTCATTTCTGAATGACCATGACCCACGATATGGGATTTACTTAACATAGAGGCTACTAAGTTAAATAAAATAATGATTGCATGGAGAGGATGGATTCCCGAGTTCTTATATGGCAGCCCTCTTTGGGACTATTAGTGCCCGACAGGCCGGTTGGTCCCCACAGATACTGCAAATCTGCCACACGGGCAGGAGCGGTATCTGTTTTTATTATTTAATATATTGATGACGGGCGTCCCGCTGGGACTCGTCTAATTCATGATTGGCGCAATTGATTGACTGGGTAAACTAGCCTTGCTTGGACATAGTAAGAACTGAGGAATCCTTATTGCATATTTCTAGGGTAACTTAAAACTCACAGTAGTAAGCCGTAGTAGTTGCATGGCCAGTTGACTTGTTTGTGTATTGTACCTACTCTGTTAACTAACTGAGATGATGAGAATGTTAGGACATGACGGGCCAACTTCTGTCCTTGTTTGGTTGGGAGGTTGGTTCGAAGTGTCGTGATGTTATGAGAATCCCAGTAGCAAGCAGAGATCTATTTATCATATTCTCTTATTACTGGTTTAATTTATCATATCGTCTTCTTTGCGGTACTTGCTATTAGAGGTCTAACCTCTCTGGTTTTGCATGGCCAGATTTAGAGCCAGTTTCCGAGGACTCAGCTTACTTCCACCTCCAAGATGGTCAATACTAGAGGAATGATCGCCGGAGGACACGAGTGGGTCACTTGCTTCCCTGCTCGTCTTTACTATTTACTTTTGGCCGTTTGGCACCGACATGTTAGTCGGATTGTCTAGTACTTACTTTTACATAATTGTAATTAAGTCAGACTGCAGCTGATAACAATTGTGTATACCTTGCTATATCATCTGGCTAAGTTTTGTACAGCCAGATCTCAAGAACATTTTGACTAAGCATTTGGGACGCCTTACTGCTTTATCTTACATGTTCTCTATTTCTGTTTCTATTGGAATGATTGAGACAATTATGTTGAGTAACCCTAGTAAGACTTTCATGTAGTATGCACCCCCTCGACTTTTAGACAGCATTGATCGTATTATACGGTATCCTTCTACCCGTAATACGTAGCTGGCTGAGTCATTCTCCCACTCTCCGGTATTCCGGTTCTGGGGCGTGACAAGGTTTTAGTGGTGGCCATGCAGGTCTGATTTCAGACTTGTGGGGTGTTTCGATTTATAGGGTGTCTCAATCACACATTTTTTCCCTTGATCTCATGACTCGTTACTCTCAACTCCAGCTTAACATTCTGGTATCCTTTGACTTCATTGATCCTTCCTATCCGGTCGTTTGATTGTTCTCTTGTTCTTTTCTTAGGGGCACTTCGTCCGCATCTGTCAGGACTGGACAACAACAAGTGCAGCATGGACAACTGACCAGGTTGGTCAGCAACAAGGGCCAGTACTACCCTGAGAGACTATCCAAGAAGAAGTGATAGTGGAGCCAGCAGCTGGTCCGCAGTATCCGGAGGTTCCAACACCACTAATAGTTCCATCCACCCCTGTAGAAGTGGATGCACCAGTCCTTCTGGAGATCATGAGTGGAATGATGGCTACTCAGCAACATCAGATATTAGTCCAGCAGCGCATGCATGCTCAGTTGCAAGAGCAATGTACTACTCAATCAAGGATTACAGACAACTTTAGAAAGGGGTAAGGACAGATTCAAGAGCGTCAGCCAGGTTTTGCAAGTACAACCCCCGCCGTTTTGAGGGTACGGAGGATGCCATCTCAGCAGATGCATGGCTTAAGAATATTGAGGCTATTTTAACAGCAGCTAAGGTGTCGACGTAAGAACGTGTGGATCTAGTGAAGTTGTTACTTCAGGATCTCATACGTGATTGGTGGGAATCAGAAGAAGTAGGCATCAGACGTCTGTTGTTTGGGATAATTTTACAGCAAGATTCAAGACGAAGTACTATGGGGTTGTAGCGCAGTTTGAGCTACAACAGAAGTTTATCAACCTCAAGCAGGCTGACAAGACGGTAGATACTTATGCAGCGGAGTTCTACAGATTGAGTAGGCTCGCCCCAAAGATGGTAGCAACGGAGAGCCAGGGCTATGAGGTTCCAACAAGGGTTTCATCTTGAGCTCTTGTAATTGATAGGGGCACAATTATCAGACTTTTGATGAAGTATTAACGGCAACCCAAAGGCATGAGATCACCATTCAGAGGATCACTACAAGGACTGGAGGTCAGAAGAGATCCCACAGTCAGATTGAAGGAGGGGGAGAGTAGCGCCCCGAACAACAGCACCATCCCCTGGCATTCGCATTCATGATATGGCAATGCGAGGGCCAGCACCACCACCAAGGCAGCAGCAACAGAAGAAAAACCTGCAACCCCAATGGGCTGCACTTATTGTGAAAAGGTAGGGCACACTAGGGATGTGTGTACATTGAACGGACAGTATTTGATATGTGGAAATCCAGATCATCGGGTTACCACCTGTCCTATGAATTCGAGGTCAGGAGGACCGGTACAACAGTTTTCTGCTCTGCCAGCACCAGGGGCAGGCTAGTATCGAGGACCAGCGGTGGCAATGAGACCGTTGACACAACGCCCGTTCATGATGCAGGCTCAGATATTTCGGCAGCAGGGACCGCCGATACAGCAACACCAGCACAGACCACCCCAGCATCACCAAGGCAGGGGCCAGCAGCAACACCAGCTAGGCCGCAGCATAGAAACCAACAAGGAGGTCGAGGGCAAGCCTGTACTCTGTCCTTGGAAGAGGCATTGGCATCGAGAGATGTTATGGTAGGTAAAATTTTCGTCGCCTCATATCCCGCAGTAGCATTGTTTGATTCGGGAGCATCACACTCATTTATATCTGCACAATTTGCGACAAGGCTAGGGATGGAGTTCGAGGCATTGCCAGAGAGGTTGAATATACTCACTGGTAATGGACTCGTAGGAGTTAGTAGAATTATTCTAGCATGTAGCGTTGTAGTTTGCGGGCATTCTTTACCCGCCAGGTTGATAGAATTTCTTGTTGGAAATTTTGACGTTATCTTAGGCATGGACTGGCCGAAAGACAGTCATGCGACAATAGATTATCGTAGGGGGAGTGTGTCTTTTAATATTCCAGGCATGAAGCGGTTACCTTAGTCAGATCAGTGGCAACTCAGCAAAGCATGGAGTAGTAACAGCAATGAAGAAGTTCAAGTCCCGAAGGCAGTTGAAGAGTTTCTAGACATATTTCCTGAAGAACTTCCAGGTCTACCACCGGTTAGAGATATTGAGTTCAGTATAGAATTGGCACCTGGAACTAAATCGATACCGGATCGAGTTTATAGAATGGAGGATTCAGAGCAGGTCAAGGTATATCAGCACAGAGGGATTGAAGGAGAAGAAGTTCATCCAAGCTAGCATATCACCATGGACAGCACCAGTGGTACTTGTGGGAAAGAAGGATAGGTCATCCAGATTATGTATTGACTACAGGAAGCTTAACGCGACAATAGTGAAGAACAAGTATCCATTACCCAGGATCGATGACTTGTTTGATCAGTTGAGCAGAGCTAGAGTTTTCTCCAAGATAGATCTTCGTTCAGGGTATCATCAAGTGAGGGTTCGGAAGGAGGATATTCCCAAGACAGCATTCAGATCGAAGTATGGGCATTATGAATTCTTAGTAATGCCATTTGGTTTGACCAATGCTCCAGCAATATTTATGGATTTAATGAACCGCATATTTATGCCATACTTGGATTAATTTGTGTTGTTTTTCTTTGACATTTCGTATACTCTGCCAGTGAAGAGGAGCATGAAGACCACCTCAAAAAAGTGTTACAAGTTCTGAAAGAGAACTAGTTGTACGCCAAGCTCAGTTGTGTTTTTGGTCATTTCTATGTTCATCTGTCTGCATGTCGCAGTTGGTCGCATATGGTGTCGTGAATGAGCCGCATAAGGCACATGTCACAGTTGGCCGCATATGGTGTCGCGAATGAGCTGGATAAGGCACATGTCGCAGTTGGTCGCATATGGTGTCGCGAATGAGCCGCATAAGGTACATGTCGTAGTTGGCCGCATATGGTGTCGCGATTAGGCCGTATAAGGTACATGTCGCAGTTGGCCGCATATGGTGTCGCGATTGGGGTATTTGTCGCATGTCGCAGTTGAGCCGCATATGGTGTCGCGATTGGGCCGTATGAGCCGCATGTCGCAGTTGAGCTGCATAGCTGTTGTAGTTGGGCCGCATAAGCTGCATGTCACAGTAGGCCGCATATGGTGTTGCAGTTGGGCCGCATGAGTCGCATGCCGCAGTTTAGCCGTATATGGTGTCGCGGTTGGGCCGCATAGGCCGCATGTCACAGTTGAGCCGCATATGGTGTCGCAGAATAGGCTGCATAATGCCTATTTTGGCTGTTTCTGACTGTTATATGTCCTAATTGACTGAATTGTGGCTAGCATTTCTTCCAACTCCCAACATGAAAGTTGTAGATCTTTTCTTTGGCTTCAAGAATATGTTACCAACTATTTTATGCAAGTTATAGACTCGACCATGCTTAATACTAGTTTGACTTTCATGCCTTTGTACGAATTAAAATTGATTGTTACCTTCACTAAATGATTGACCATGCGTTCCTAGTTGGAACTAAGAGACTGGCTAGTCGTCTTATTGAATTGAATGAATGAGACACGTTCATATTAACTATGAACTATTGCAATCGAATGGCTAATCTCGAATATTGGCATACATGCACATACAAGCTTCAATTTATTTATTATTTATTTCCTATAGAAGTGGCATGTGTACTTTATGGTCAAGGCATGGTTATTCCGTAGTTAGTTTTGATTGTTGCATTACGCTATGTAAGATCTACAACCTAACCGCACGGGCTTCGTTGTAGAGTTGGGCATATCGTACTTTGTACGAAAGTACTCATTTCTGAATGACCATGACCCACGGCATGGGATTTCACGTAATATAAAGGCTACTAAGTTAAATAAAATAATGATTGCATGGAGAGGATGGATTTTTGAGTTCTTACCTGGCAGTCCTCTTTGGGACTATTAATGCCCGACAGGCCGGCTGGTCCCCACAGATACTGCAAATCTGCCACACGGGCAGGAAGCAGTATCTGCTTTTATTATTTATTGTATATTGATGACGGGCGTCCTGCTGTGACTCGTCTAATTCATGATTGGCGCAATTGATTGACTGGGTAAACTAGCCTTGCTTGCACATAGTAAGAACTGAGTGTAGTGTCCCAAAATTTGTGATACGTATTTTATACGTGTTCGTATTTCTGACCCGTATTTTTTTTTCTTTGATTAGTTAATTATGGTTTATTTTCATATTTAGCATTGTGGTTTAATTGTTATTTATCGTTCATGGATTAATTCTGATTAGTGGAGCTTGGTTTTATTTGGATATGAGAAGGATTGGGTTGGTTCGGCTTGGCTTGGTTTACTTGGTTCATCATGAACCAAGGTGAACCCCTACCTACCACCACCATCCCCATTTATTAACCCTTTTTCCTTCTCTCCTCATTACTTTTCTTCTTCTCCATTAACTTCCTCACCTACCAGGAAGGTCTAGGCAAGTACATCTTGCTTCATGGAGGAACCCGAATTTTATTGTTCCATTCTCTTCTTTGCAACATTCTAACACTCTATAGTAATTGGCATTTTTACTTTCCATGGCTAGATTCTTGTAGATCTAAGTTTATGTTATTTTCGGATTTCTTGGGTTTTGATCTACTTAATCTTGTTATTACTAAGTTTTGATGGTTCCATGTTGTTGAGAATTTCGTTCTACCCCATTTTGACCTATAAAAATTCGGATTTGTGCTCCGGATGATGGAGTTATGAAGCTTGAGAAGTTGGCTCTCATGGTGTTCTTCTTCTCGGAATTTTGGAGAAGATGAACTGTGCTCGACTTGACCGCATGAATACTTCATGCGGCAAGTGATCCCCCTAGCCACATGAATTATGCTGACCGCATGAACCCCTTAACCACATGGCAGCACTTGACCGCATGAACCTTCATACGGTGAGTCTTCCAGCCGCATAAAGACTTAGGCATGGCGCGGCCGCATATGCTCGTGATCATTCAGCCGCATGAGACCCTTGTATTTTTGGCCGCATAACTGAGTCTAATCCCAACCGCATGAGATCCTGAACCACCTAGCCGCATGCACGCCCACCATATCGAGCCGCATGGATATTTGCTCTGCGAGACGCATGAACTCGGGCCCGTCCAGCCGCATGAGAACCCTTCCCCCGCTAGCGCATGGACCTCCATCTCAACCCAGCCGCATATACTCCGCACCCCTTCAGCCGCATGAGACCTGTCCACCGCTGGCCGTATATGCTCCACTGCCTCGCCGGCCGCATGAAGCTTACTTCCCTCTGGCCGCATGATACTTCACTGCATGACCCTAAACTCTCCTAAGCCGCATGCATTCCCTTAGACCCGAGCCCCTTCCAGCCGCATGGGCTGCTCACTCCTCGGCCGCATGAGATCATTCTTGGCAGCCTATGCTCGAGCCGCATGGCTCTTTTCTGGCTTGTTTTTATATTTTAATGATCATTATTAACTCGTACTTGTAACATCCTGTGTAACTTGAGTTCCTATAGTGTACACCTTACCCTATTGTATATTTTTACGCCCATTTATATCCTTACGCCTTTTGTCCCGAACTTGATAATTTCGATTTGATTGATATGATTGAAATGATAATTGTACCTGGCATGATGCGACCAAGAACTGACATGCTTGATAGTGGCCCGTCGTGGTGCACTCCTAACATGATAACTTGACATGATAACTTGACCTGATAACTTGACCTGCTAATTCATGACACGACAGTGACCCGTGGTGGTGAACTCTTGACAAGTACCCTGACCATGCATGATAGTGGCCCGTCGTGGCACACTCTTGACAAATCAATTCATTGGCCTGGACACCGTGGATGATTGTGCTTGTATAAACTACTAGTCCGGTTGTGTTTTGCATCATGTCTAGGGCATGATTCCTGAGTACCACGGTCAAGGATTCATACTGAATCTGGCTAGGTTAATGACTAGATTGATCAAATAGTTCATGGAGAATTTTCCAGTTACCTGTTGCCCCTTTGGTCCCGGCCTATATATATATACATACATGGGATTTGTTGCTATCCGTCAAAATGAGCGTACTTCCAGCCCGCCGTCGAGTGTGGTACCTTCGGACACATGTATCTTACTACAGTGTGTCTGCTATATCCTGCTATCTTTTTCTTTTCTTGCTGGGATCACTCAGGTAGTAACAAACAGGTAACCGGACTTGGAATTCTCATTGCATCTTGCTAGTAACTAGGCCTGTGATAACCCTAGTTAGTTAAAGTAGCAAGCCGTACTTGTTGCTTGGCCGTGATTGTTGGATGGGGTTCAATCTGTCTAGTCTTGTCTTGATTGTACAAGATTGTTACATATCTTGATTTCTTATATTTATCTTGCCGATAAATGGTGGAAGAAGCCAAGTTTCGTTCAGACGAAGGGTTACAACCCCGGTCCTTGTTTGGTTTACGGGTTGTAACCTGGTTATCTGAATAGTCCCATGGTTATCTCGTCGTATATCACCTGTTATATTTTTTCCTTAATTTCTGTCTTTATTACCTTATTATTATTGTGCTAATTGCTGTTTTAGTTCGTAAGTGAAGCCTCCTTTGTGGCACTTGCTCTTTCTGGGGTCTGACCTAGCTGGTTTTGTATGGCCAGATACCGGAGCAGCAGCAAAGGATCTACTGTTTTCCAGCCCGATGGTGACCGCTAGACGTAACCAGGGCAACGAATGGGTTTCTTTTTGTTCTTCCACTACAATTGTACATTATTCTTTTGAGGCATTTAGCCGACGAGCACTTGTTAGCTCGATGCACTTTACCTTCTGTCTGCCTACGGGCTGTAATCATGATTGGCAACTCGAGGTTGATCATGTATGACTTAACTCTTGCTAGTCCTCATATTTTGTACGACTAGCTTCATGATCATCTGGATATGTAATGTTTGGGACGCCTTACAATTGTATATTTGGTGGTCTGATATCTTGTAACTATCATTACTTGCTTGTTGATTGAGACACTAGGCTTGTTATTGACCATAGGAGACTGTTGGCTTGTAGATAAACCCTCATATATCTAGCAGCCATGACCGTATAGTGGAATGATCCCATTTCATTATACGTAGCTGGCTATGTCTACCCCCGCTCTCCAGTATTCTGGTTCTGGGGCGTGACATGGTTTAAGTGGTGGCCCATCAGGTCTTGTTAATCAAGATATGTGAGAGTTTACCGGATAGATGTCTTAATCTGTACTCGCCTTTGATCTCCACTCGTATCTTCTTATCTCCTTGGATCCCTGACTTGATAACATGCTTGCATTATTGTTCTATCCTAGTCCTTCCTTAATATTCCCGATGTCATTGCTTCAGTAGCATCGTTCCTGTTGATCAGCCAGAAGAAGTTCGGCCGGCAGACCAGCAACAGCAAGAAGATCAAGATCAGTCCTCAGCAGCCGCCTCCCGAGCCATGCCTTCTGGAGAACCAGTGCCCCCAGTCCAGCTAGTTCAGCCAGCAGGGTCAGAGGATGGGGTCTTGATAGGGCTCATTCGTGAGTTGCTTGCGTCTCAAGATCGTTGAGGTGATGTCTTGCAGCAAGCAGTACAAGATGCTGTGAGCGAAAGTGGTCCTCGAGGGAATCGTGCGGTCAACAATTTCAAGTGCCTGAACCCTCCCTTCTTCGACGGCAGCGAGGATGCTATTGCTATAGATGCATGGCTATAGGACATTGAAGTTATCTTGGAGGCAGCCAGGACCCCTGAAGCAGAGAAGGTGGCGGTGGTGCGCCTGCAGTTACTAGATCTAGCCCGCAGCTGGTGGGCTATGCAAGCAGCGAGTTTGGGTACGCCTGTCATGTGGGCGGTATTCAGCGATATGTTCTAGACCAAGTACTTCGACGCAGTGGCTAGATATGACCTGCAGACCAGGTTTAGTAATCTCAGGCAGATGAGCAGGACGTCGACGGATATGCAGCCGAGTTTTCAAGGTTGAGTCGGTTTACTCCCACCTTGGTGGCAACCGAGCTAGACAGTGCACAGCAATTTTCAACAGGGGCTCCACTTGGAGATCATATTGGCAGTAGAGCAGTTCGAGTACAAAACTTTTGATACCATTTTACGAGCAGCGAGGAGGCATGAGTACACTTTTCGAAGGATAGAGGACCGGACCGAAGATCGGAAGCGGTCTCACGACCAGATGAACCAATCCTCAGCACCGACCCCAGCAACTAGGCCCTGACCATTGGAGTTACGAGGACAGATTCGGTTACTCCTTACAGCATTCTGTCCCGACCTATCCCAGCAGCAGAAGAAGCGGCCTTTCGCAACCGGTTGTTCTTATTGCGGGAAGCCCGGGCATGTTGTTACTGAGTGCCGCAGAGCACAGGGATTGTGCTTGGTTTGCGGTTCGCCGGACCACATGATAGGATCTTGTCCGTTCAGAAACAGATCATCGTCGACAGTAACTAGTCCCGGTTATGGGACCAGCACCAGCACCAGAACTAGCTCCAGTTCACCAACCACAGCAGCTCCCGTTCCCGGGTCCATTGCCGTCTCAGGCCCAGGCCTTCCAGCAACAGAGGCCTCAGCAGTTTACCCTGGCCCAGGCCCAGATCCAGAATCGGCAGAGAGGTATCTGTGTCCTATTGTCTTGCTTTTCGACCGTCGTCATGCGGGACACATGTCATGTTTCATGTATCCTAATTACAACGGTATATCCCAGGCCCGAGCCATTTCCTAGATCATTCGAAAACGGTTATTGGTTCCAACCTTTTCATATGAGAAGAGGCCCATGTCCCTGTTTGACCAAAGAGAGAGACCTCAACCGCAAGACTATCAGTTTAGTTCGTGTTGCTTGAGTTTATCGCTCCTTGGAAGAGTAAAAATAGGAGTGTGAGGATGATATCCAATCACGTTATCCCAATCGGTTTGGCTCGTAAGGTGTAGTATCTTCCATATGCCTTGCACTTCGATTCCTTGCTTGCATGTATGATTGTATGATTGATTGGTAGCGTAGATTGCTTGCGATAGTATAGCTGTCCTGACATCTCTAGCCTCTTGATTAAATTCCTAGGACAGAATTCTTTTAAGGTGGGTAGGATGTAGTGCCCCGAAATTTGAGATACGTATTTATACGTGCTCGTATTTCTGACCCGTATTTCTCTTTTTTTTGATTAGTTAATTATGGTTTATTTTTATATTTAGCATTGTGGTTTAATTTTCATTTATCGTTCATGGATTAATTTTGATTAGTGGAGCTTGGTTTTATTTGGATAGGAGAAGGATTGGGTTGGTTCGGCTTAGCTTGGTTTACTTGGTTCATCATGAACTAAGGTGAACCCCTACCTACCACCACAATCTCCATTTATTAACCCTTTCTTCCTTCTCTCTCCTCATTACTTTTCTTCTCCTCCATTAACTTCCTCACTACCAGGAAGGTCTAGGCAAGTGCATCTTGCTTCATGGAGGAACCCGAATTTTATTGTCCCATTCTCTTCTTTGTAACATTCTAACACTTTAGTACTTGGCATTTTTACTTTCCATGGCTAGATTCTTGTAGATCTAAGTTTATGTTATTTTTAGATTTTTTGGGTTTTGATCTACTTAATCTTGTTATTACTAAGTTTTGATGGTTCCATGTTGTTGAGAATTTTGTTCTACCCCATTTTGACCTATAAAGTTCGGATTTGGGCTCCGGATGATGGAGTTATGAAGCTTGAGAAGTTGGCTCTCATGGTGTTCTTCTTCTCGGAATTTTGGAGAAGATGAACTGTGCTCGACTTGACCGTATGAATACTTTATGCGACAAGTGATCCCCCTAGCCACATGAATTATGCTGACCGCATGAACCCCTTAACCGCATGGCAGCACTTGACCGCAAGAACCTTCATGCGGCGAGTCTTCCAGCCGCATAAAGACTTAGGCATGGCGCGGCCGCATATGCTCGTGATCATTCAGCCGCATGAGACCCTTGCACTTCTGGCCGCATAACTGAGTCTCATCCCAACCGCATGAGATCCTGAACCACCTAGCCGCATGCGCGTCCACCATATCGAGCTGCATGGATATTTGCTCTGCGAGCCACATGAACTCGGGCCCGTCCAGCCGCATGAGAGCCCTTCCCCCGCTAGCCGCATGGACCTCCATCTCAACCCAGCCGCATATACTCCGCACCCCTTCAGCCGCATGAGACCTGTCCACCGCTGGCCGCATATGCTCCACTGCCCCGCCGGCCGCATGAAGCTTACTTTCCTCTGGCCGCATGATACTTCACTGCATGACCTTGAACTCTCCTAAGCCGCATGCATTCCCTTAGACCCGAGCCCCTTCCAGCCGCATGGACTGCTTACTCTTCGACCGCATGAGATCATTCTTGGCCGCCTATGCTCGAGCCGCATGGCTCTTTTCCTGGCTTGTATTTTATTTATTATTTTAATGATTATTATTAACTCGTACTTGTAACGTCCTGTATAACTTGAGTTCCTATAGTGTACACCTTACCCTATTGTATATTTTTACGCCCATTTATATCCTTACGCCTTTTGTCCCGAACTTGATAATTCGATTTGATTGACATGACTGAAATGAATTGTACCTGGCATGATGCGACTAAGAACTGACATGCTTGATACTGGCCTGTCGTGGTGCACTCATGACATGATAACTTGACATGATAACTTGACCTGATAACTTGACCTGCTAATTCATGACACGACAGTGACCCGTGGTGGTACACTCTTGACAAGTCCTGACCATGCATGATAGTGGCCCATCGTGGCGCACTCTTGACAAATCGATTCATTGGCCTGGACACCGTTGATGATTGTGCTTGTATAAACTACTAGTCCGGTTGTGTCTTGCATCATGTCTAGGGCGTGATCCCTGAGTACCACGGTCAGGGATTCATACTGAATCTGGCTAGGTTAATGACTAGATTGATCAAATAGTTCATAGAGAATTTTCCAGTTACCTGTTGCCCCTTTGGTCCCGGCCTTATAATATATATGCATGGGATTTGTTGCTATCCGTCGAGATGAGTGCACTTCCAGCCCACACGTCGAGTGTGGTACCTTAGGACACATGTATCTTACTACAGTATGTCTGCTATATCCTGCTATCTTTTCCTTTTCTTGCTGGGATCACTCAGGTAGTAACAAACAGGTAACCGGACTTGGAATTCTCATTGCATCTTGCTAGTAACTAGGCCTGTGATAACCCTAGTTAGTTAAAGTAGCAAGCCGTACTTGTTGCTTGGCCGTAATTGTTGGATGGAGTTCAATCTGTCTAGTCTTGTCTTGATCCTGTACAAGATTGTTACATGTCTTGATTTTCTATTTACCTTGCGATAATGGTTAGAAGAAGCCAAGTTCCGTTCAGACGAAGGGTTACAACCCCGGTCCTTGGTTTGGTT
>JANAVB010022597.1:29707610-29732610 GCA_029216955.1 Iris pallida
AAATATAATATAATAAACATTCAAATTTGATTTTGTTTAATTTATTTCTATTTTTCGAGAATAAAATGTATGACATCTGATATGACTAATTAAATATGTAGTCTCCATAGACTATTTTGTATGACTAATTGTTTGGTCGCCTCAATATGGTACATACATTTCGCCACAATGTAAAACCTTCTACCAAAATAAACTAGTAGCCAAAGATTACCTATGGTGACAATACGATAAATAATAGTCGCCACAAGTAACATATGGTGGTTAATAATAGTCTCCATATAATGTCTATTACTACCAATCATAGTCCCCATAGAACGTTTTAGACGACCAATAATAGTCGTCATAGACTATCTTTGGCGGTTAATAATAGTTTCCAAATACTACATATTGTGACCAATTATAGTCGCCATAGAGTGTTTTAGGCAACCAAATATAGTCGTCACATACTACCTTTAGCGGTCAGTAGTAGTCTCCACATACTATATTGCGACCAATCATAGTCAACACATAGTATCTTAGGCGACCAATAATAGTCGCCACATACAGCCTTTGGCGGTCAATAGCAGTCTCCACACACTACCTATTGTGACCAAGCATAGACACCACAAAGTCTCTTAAGCGACAAATGATAGTTGCCATACACTAACTATTATGACTAATCATAGTCACCACATACATCCTTGGGGGACCAATAATAATCGCCATATACTACCTATTGCAACCAAATGTAGTCACCAAAGACTACCTATTACAACTATTTTAGTCGCCAAAGATATTGGCACATCCTTCATTCAACAACCTAAGGCGACAAAGTCTTCTTGGCCTAACGTTTGGAACAACAAAGATATTTTCTTACAACAGTGTAGTAGCCAAAGATCTTTTGCAACTAAAATGCTTAATTAGTCATCCCAGACTTTGGGTCAGGAGCCTGAGGCGACGATGCTTACGACCAAGGAATTTGGTGGCGATAAACCTTAGGCAACTAATTTTGCATTTAGGTGACAAAAAACTACTCGTCGCCTAAAGCCCTTATCCTTGTAGATCACATTGCGCCACACTCAATGTAAACCCAGATTTTTAAAAGATTTTATTATTATTCTATATTGCTTGAAAATATTTTTTGAAATTATTTATATATATTATAAATAAAGTCTTAGTCGTATTTATATTTGTTACGCTCATTGACTAGAAATGTGGTACGACGAGTGGTATCGTGTGCCCTAACTAGCGTCGTACCCCTCTAAATTACTTGCCGTAATATTCGATTAATCTTAAGAAATATTTCATACTTGTTTATAATTTCCTTTTATGTATTATTTACTTATTTTAGAAAGTAATTGGAAATTATATTTTGTTTAATGATATTAGGGTTTCAATATTAAGTAAGATTTTATATATAGAGTAAAAAAATGCTACCAAGGTATTTTAGGAAATTATATATATGAATGTATTTCATGAATTATGTGGTTAGACTAGAATTTAGATATAAATATATTTGTATCTTTGTTTTATTTAAAAAGGTTATTTGTAAAGAAAAAGAGAAAAATTCAATTCATTTCATTATCATTATCTCACGAGATAAGGATAATCTCGTGAGATGACAAACCTGCTTATGGCCGACTATGAGATTCCTCCTATAAAAATTGCTCCAATGTGATTTCCTTTAAATCATTCAAATCCCGATCTCCCTCATTTAAATCAAATTGTGAATCTTCTGTATAATCTCTAAACCCTCTCCAAATCTAAACTAAAATCAAATTGTATAGGATTGGGAAAAGGAATTCGAAGGACCTACGAACTCCAGAGAAACCTTCCTTCCGCAACCCAGAAAAATCGCAACTTGCGATCACCTCCTTGGCCTCTGGAGGACTCACAACGACCAACGCCCTATATGACCTATCCTCGACCACATGCACCGCCTGTGCGACGGTGGAGGTCGGGAGCGCCACCAGGCCGCTGAAAACAGAGTCGCCCTCTGTTTCATCCCGTTCCAGGTACTCCTCATTCCGATCTAATTTCTCCCTATGTTAGATGGGTTCCAGTTCTATTAACTCCTACGAATAGCCTATATGACCACCTTCAAAACCCTTCAGTTAGATTTAAGAGTATTACCCTAAATCGACGGAAAATCAAATCTAAAAATCGAAAAAACATGAGTTCTGACCACAGAAAACAGTTTTTGGAATCGATATTGGAAGCCATTTTTCCTCCAACCTAGTAAACCATATTCAGTTTTTATTTCCCTGATTACAGCCTACATAACCATGTTTAAAACCTTTCAATTATCTCTATTTAACTTGTTTTTGTTTTCGCAATAAACCAGTTCAAAAATCGCCCAAAAACAGTTTTGAAAATAATCGATTTCGATAAATTTCACCCGATACGCCGTGCGCCCGACAAACTGGGCGGCGTGGTCGCACACTATACGCATCGAAAGGTGCGTATGGATGTTGTCGACGTGTGGGAACTGACGGAACTCGATTTTGTTGCGTGTGCGTGACGAAATCAGTGTGTATCCGTCAAGATACCCCCGTATCGACCTTTTGCAAACTTGGCCATAACTTCGTGTATTCGTCGTATCGAGACAAAACTTGTGCCAGCAGGACGTATCATTTTTCTGGTCCTGTGTGCCAAGTTTGGTTCGATTCTGAGAAGGTCGATGGAACGCCTATTTGGCGGGTCCGCGACCCGCTCTAACGTACGAATTTGTGCAGCTCATCGGAATCCAAAACTGGACATACCATTGAGTTCGTCTCCTCAACCGACCCGTATACATATAGTTTGACGACTTTAGAGATCCTAGATACTGGCACGTATTTCGGTGCAAAACGGGTCCAACGACGGATATAGTTTTGACCCAAAATTACAATTTTGCCCCTGTTCCAGAATTTAACTTTTGAACAGGCATTTCCTAGACATATCTTTTATTCCAAACTTGTTGTGATGTTTGTTTCAGCATCCGGAGCTCTTTGTGGATTTTGACTTTTGTGTTGACGATTCTGACTGTTGGATTTTGCTATATCTCGCACCACCCTCAGGCAAGACACCTTGCCATTTGCTGTTTATTTATTTTAGCTTATATCTCATACATTATTCATTATTTTCTTTATATAAAATAAACTGTGATACATGGCATAATCTGTTAGAACTTACTGTTCAGTTATAATTCCTGCTATGTATTATTTTTCTTACACATTAAACTTAGAGTTAAAGGACCACCTTTGTGTGTTACATTCATAGGCCTTGACACAATTATACCATATGTTGTGAGTCACATATAGGACTCGGACATACGTGATTGGCTGGCCACCAGTACGTATAAGCCGTACGTAGAAAATAACTGCTAATAGAATTGCATGCTAGAAGACTTAGCAGTTATGAGTTGGCATTGGGCGGGGAGAACATGATTGGAAGTAGACTACCACCCTATCTATCGTAGACTCGCTACTGAGGAACGATAGGTAGACTATATGCTATAGACTCGCTCGATACTGAGGAATAGTATATGGTGTTGTGACTCGCTACTGAGGTACTGTATTGATATTTTCTTGACTTGACCCAGTAGTCATACGACCATGAACTATTCTTAAAACTGCATTCACATAGAACGGTTAGGCTACCTTATCCATTAGGTATGAGTACTTTTGGTATGGGTACTTGTATCTGACCGTAGCTTGGAACAATAACTTATGGCGGATTAGTTCGTCACATCCTGTCCTTATTTAGTTGTAGGTGTGACTTACTACTTCGATGAGAAGGTATTGAACCTTGTTGGGGTCCGGATACCATTGGATTCATAGCATTGAAAGATACGTCATCGTGAATTAGTTTACCATCTCATGTCCTTGTTTGGTTGGGGGATGGTATGCAAGTTCAATAGGTGTGTATTGGACCATGTTATAATTTAATTAACTTATTTATTTGAACAATATTTATGCAGTTTATGTGGCATGATATTATGTGTTTTGTTACGTCCCTCTGTGGACCTGGTTATCTCTCCAGGTGTGTGCTCTTGTCTTTCGCAGGTATTCTAGCTCTAGCCATGATCCTGTCTATTTCTTCGAGGTTGATTGCACTTGGATCGTCTTCGCTTGCTCGCCAAACTCATTTCATTTTCCATGCATTTTTTCTTAGTTGTTGGTAGTGGATTTGTCTCCGCCCAACATATTGTATCTAGACAATTCATTCTCATTATATGATATTTTATTCATTTATTTTTGTGTGGATGAGATTAGTTATGGTTCTACTACATTTTACAGCTTACGTATATTTTATTGTATGGCATTTACGTTCCTAGTCCTACGTATTTTGGGACTGGGGCGTTACATTTTGGTGGCCCATGCAGGTCAGACATATCGTATCGACTACATAACTGTGCTGATACGAGCCTGCATATAGGATCAAAATTAGGAATCTCATCCACATGTTTAATACCTCCCTTGATTCCTTTTCAAACTCTCATTGACTGCTTGACTTGCATCTAGCTTGAAATTGTTCTAACAAAATTTTTATATCTCGTGCCAGAAAATGAATCCTCATAGCGGTAGCGCTGCACCACTTGCCATCATCCCAGGAAACTCGACAGCCCAAGGGGAGCAAATTCACTCACAGCATCATATAGCAACCTCAACCATGCCTTCTCAGCCAGACCAGACGACCCCTACCACCACCTACTCCCCAGTTAGTTCAGCCTGTTCAGCAGACCCCTGCACCCCATGGAGGGTATACTCCACCACCCCTACATCAGAATCTACTCAAGCTGGACCGCAGATGCCTATGCCCCCGATTGATGGAGATGATACCAATCGGTTCCTTTATACTTTATTGCAGGCTCAATGGCAGCAAAATGAGCTATTGAGAAGATGTGATGGTCCCACATAATAGACCCCCATCTCACCACCAGCCCAAGTACCAGTACCTCCACCAAGGCCCCATTCATACGTAGGCAGTATTTCAGATTTTGCCCTAATGAAGACGAAGACCTTCAAAGGTACCGAAGGCCCACTAGAAGTTTCTTCATGGCTTATCAGCACCGAGAAGAAGTTAAGGGCATCACAGTTGCCTAAAGAAGATTGGATGACCGCAGTTGATTTATTACTCGAGGACAATGCCCATCATTGGTGGAAAGTAGAGGAGAGGTGCTTGAGTACCAATCATTCATGGGAAGAGTTCTATAAATTCTTCAACGAGAGTACTTTCCAATCGCTGCTCGAATGTATTGTATGATCAGTTCCTCCACCTCAAACAAGACGATAAGTCGGTTGACGAGTATGATGCAGAATTTAGCCGACTAAGCAGATTTGCCGAGGGATTGATGCCAACGGAGAAGGAGAAGGCAAAAAGGTTTCATAAGATTAAGGCCCGAGCTTAAAACACACACCACTGTGTAATCCAAATTTTGCATGCCGCAGTATTAGAAGAAGCTAGAAGTCAGGAGATCCTTCACAAGGAAGCACAACAAACTCAAAGATACTATGCCCCAATAGACTTTCCAGTTCAACTTGGTTCAGGAGGCCCCGAACGATGACTTACTGCACAATGTCCACAGCAAGCGCGCCCTACCAAATTCTAAATACAATAACTGCCAGTTTTGTGGAAGGAGAGGGCACCAGCAGTAGGACTGTCGTCGGCGACTAAAGTATTGCTTCAATTGCGGTTCCAATGAGCATAAACTTTGAGATTGTCCCAACCGACATGCCACACCCGGTTTAGCTCCAGCACCATCACAGCAACAGTTACGAGGGCCAATAACTCTCGGGCTAGGTGCACCACAACCACTTCCCTTAGAAGAATATCAGAGGGACCAGCCTTGGAGGGCCAGACACCAGAGTATAGGCCTGCTAGAGAAGAGATGAATAATCTGAGACAAGGACAAGCATTCAATGACAGTGCTAGACACCCTTTCCGAGTTGACAGATACCACAAGTATTATTCTAGTTAATATTATTGATGCACCTTCATTTGTGTCCTATCATGCATAGAATAGTTATCTCGTCTCCCTAAACACATTGGGATTAAGAGTTAGCAATTGCACTGCAGGGTACTACCTATAAACATCTTTAGTAAACCCATAACCCGTATCATAGCCAGACTTGTGTAGAATAACGATTAAGGACTTGGTCAAAAAGGGATTTCCAAGACAAGCCTTAGAGTTAGATACCTTTTTGTAGACCTTGTATATGTGAAATGGCCCATGTCCTCGGTTTGTATGTCATTATAGTATTTCATGCCAGAAGGATTCCCATGGGAACACAAGGATGACAGACACAATATCCTTCTATCTACTCGAAATTACTTATCCTTGATTCATATCCACCGCATCATGTTATCTGTTACCCTTTGATATCAAGTCAAGGTATGATGCCACGACTTGGAATATTTCTAACTTTATCAATCATAAATTCGTGCCCTGGTTTTAGTTTTGAGAGAGGAATTCCTGGAGATTATAGATTGAATGCCCTCTAGACTTCTTTTACCAATTGATTAGGATAAATTGGTTTCCACTAGATGATAAATTAGTACCTCATGAACAGCCACTTTCTATTTAGATCATTTGGTGTCCTCGATCGTGACCTTACTATTCGGAGCACAAGACCTTCAAACAAATTCCATATACAAGATCTAGACGAGCTCACCATCATCTAGGTATATCATGTCCACTAAAACATGTCTTCTTGTACTCTATTTTTTTGATATGACTTTCTGGTCAAAATGACTAAACTATAACCTCTACCATGATACCAAAATACTTTTTGACTTCAATTAGAGATCCAACCTTGACTAAGTCTTTTGACCCTATATGTGATTGTGTTCTACTTAATTCCTTAAATGCTTTACTTTGTACTTTATCTTGATTGCTTGACCCGTTGTCCCATCACACTATTAGTTGAACTCTTGTAAGTTGGGTAGAATACCTCACAACCTAACAAATCCCTTGTCAGTATGAATTATGTTGATGAGTTCACTTAGACTATAAACTCAGAAGACCCTAACTTAGCTAGCCAACAAGCCAACTACATAGGCCACACTTCGGACAAGACTTGATTTTAAAAGACCTTGGACCATTTAATTTCCTTCATCATTACCTTCGTACATTTTGACTATCTTATGCTGCTAATCTAGTCTTAGTTTTGCAAGCTTATTCTTTTATCGAGCTTGTTCATGACATATGTGTTATTGGGTGCACTCACTAACATATTGTCTATTCAGAATCGGCGCATGATGGTCTGATCAACCTATTGCACTTTGGTTCGCTGACTTATATTACCCTACGTGGATAGGGACATAGTAAAAACTTGCCCCTAGAGTCTCGTCCGCGACAGCCTTGGCAATTCTTTTTGAATTATTTTTATCGCCTATGAACTTCTTATTCGTACTCAATAGCATCATCTTGAACCCCTTTATTGTTCTTGTCTTAGAGAGACAATGCACTGTACTTGAGAAATGGATACAAGGTATTACTTTAGTCATGTGGCGATATCCTTGCCTTAAACTACTCCTTCTATCCCTCAACCCCATCTACCCTATTATTCCTAAATTTTGAGGACAAATTCTTGTAAGTTGGGTAGGATGTAAACCCCCAGATTTTCAAAAGATTTTATTATTATTCTATATTGCTTGAAAATATTTTTTGAAATTATTTGATATATAGTTATAAATAAATCTTAGTCGTATTTATATTTTGTTACGCTCATTGACTAGACAATATGGTACGACGAGTGGTATCGTGTGCCCTGACTAGCGTCGTACCCCTCTAAATTACTTGTCGTAATATTCGATTAATCTTAAGAAATATTTTATACTTGTTTATAATTTCCTTTTATGTATTATTTACTTATTTTAGAAAGTAATTGGAAATTTATTTTGTTTAATGATATTAGGGTTTCAATATTAAGTAAGTTTTTATATATAGAGTAAAAAAATGCTACCAAGGTATTTTAGGAATTTAGATATATATGAATGTATTTCATGAATTATGTGGTTAGACTAGAATTTAGATATAAATATATTTATATCTTTATTTTATTTAAAAAGTTTATTTCTAAAAAAAAAATTCAATTCATTATCATTATCTCACGAGGTAATGATAATCTCGTGAGTTGACAAACCTGCTTATGGCCGACTGTGAAATTCCTCCTCTAAAAACCGCTCTAATGTGATTCCCCTTTAAATCATTCAAATCCCTATCTTTCTCATTTAAATCAAATTGTAAATCTTCTGTATAATCTCTAAACCCTCTCCAAATCTAAACTAAAATCAAATTGTATAGGATTGGGAAAAGGAATTCGAAGGACCTACGAACTCCAGAAAAACCTTCCTTCCGCAACCCAAAAAAATCGCAACTTGCGATCACCTCCTTGGCCTCTCGAGGACTCACAACGACCGACGCCCTGTATGACTTTTCCTCGACCACCTGCACCGCCTGCGCGACGGCGGAGGTCGCCGGAGCGCCACCAGGCCGCTGAAAAATAGAGCCGCCCTCTGTTTCATCCCGTTCCAGGTACTCCTCATTCTGATCTAATTTCTCCACCTACGTTAATGGGTTCCAGTTCTATTAACTCCTACGAATAGCCTATTTGACCACCTTCAAAACCCTTCAGTTAGATTTAAGAGTATTGCCCTAAATCGACGGGAAATCGAATCTAAAAATCGAATAAAAACATGAGTTCTAACCACAGAAAACAGTTTTTGGAATCGATATTGGAAGCCATTTTTCCTCCAACCTAGTAAACCATATTCGAATTTTTCTTTCCCTGATTACAGCCTACATAACCATATTTAAAACCTTTCATTATATCTATTTAACTTGTTTTTGTTTTCGCAATAAACCAGTTCAAAAATGCCCAAAAACAGTTTTAAAAATATCGATTTCGATAAATTTCACCCGATACGCCGTGCGCCCCGACAAACCGGGCGACGTGGTCGCGCACTATATGCATCGAAAGGCGGTATGGGTGTTGCCGACGAGTGAGAACTGAGGGAACTCGATTTGTTGCGTGTGCGCGACGAAATTAGTGCGTATCCGTCAAGATACCCCCGTATCGACCTTTTGCAAACTTGGCCATAACTTCATGTACGTTCGTCGTATCGAGACGAAACTTGTACCAACAGGACCTTATCATTTTTCTGGTTCTCTATGCCAAGTTTGGTCCGATTCTGAAAAGGTCGAGTGGAACGCCCATTTGGCAGGCCCGCGACCCGCTCTAACGGACGAATTTGTGCACGGCTCATCAGAATCCAAAACTGGACATACCATTGAGTTTGTCTCCTCAAACCTGACCGTAGACATGTATTTTGATGACTTTAGAGATTGTAGATACTGGCACGCATTTTGGTGCAAAACGGGTCCAACGGTGGATATCGTTTTGACCCAAAATTAAGATTTTGCCCCTGTTCCAGAATTTAACTTTTGGACAGGCGCCTCTAGGCATATCTTTTATTCCAAACTTGTTCGTGATGTTTGTTTCAGCATCCGCAGCCTTGTGGATTTTGACTTTCGTTTTGATGATTCTGACTGTTGGATTTTGCTACATCTCGCACCACCCTCAGGAAAGACACCTTGCCATTTGATGTTTATTTATTTTAGCTCATATCTCATGCATTATTCATTATTTCTTTATACAAAATAAACTGTGATACATGGCATAATCTGTTAGAACTTACTGTTCAGTTATAATTTCTGCTATGTATTATTTTTCTTACACGTTAAACTTAGAGTTAAAGGACCACCTTTGTGTGTTTCATTCATAGGCCTTGACACAATTATACCACGTTGTTGTGAGTCACATATAGGACTCGGACATGCGTGATTGGCTGGCCACCAGTACGTATAAGGTGCGTTAGAAAATAACTGCTAATAGAATTGCATGCTAGAAGACTTAGCAGTTATGAGTTGGCATTGGGCGGGGAGAACATGATTGGAAGTTGACTACCACCCTATCTATCATAGACTCGATCGCTACTGAAGAACGATAGGTAGACTATATTCTATAGACTCGCTCGATACTGAGGAATAGTATATGGTGTTGTGACTCGCTACAGAGGTACTGTATTGATATTTTCTTGACTTGACCCGGTAGTCATGCGACCATGAACTGTTCTTGAAAACTGCATTCACATAGAACGGTTAGGCTACTTTATCCGTTAGGTATGAGTACTTTTGGTTTGGGTACTCGTATCTAACCGTAGCTTGGAACAATAACTTATGCAGATTAGTTCGTCACATCTTGTCCTTGTTCGGTTGTAGGTGTGACTTTGCTTCGATGAGAAGGTATTGAACCTTGTTGGGGTCCGGATACCATGTTGGATTCATAGCATGGAAAGATACGTCATCGAATTAGTTTACCATCTCATGTCCTTGTTTGGTTGGGGGGATGGTACGCTAGTTCAATAGGTATGTATTGGACCATATTATAATTCAATTGACTTATTTATTTGAGCAATATTTATGCAGTTTATATGGTATAATATATGTGTCTTGTTACGTCCCTCTGAGGACCTGGTTATCTCTCCAGTGTGTGCTCTTATCTTTCGCAGGTATTCTAGCTCTAGCCGTGATCCTCTCTATTTCTTCGATGATGATTGTACTTGGATCGTCTTCGCTTGCTCGCCAAACTCATTTTATTTTTCATGCATTTTTCCTTAGTTGTTGGTAGTAGATTTGTCTCTGCCCAACATATTGTATCTAGAAAATTTATTCTCATTATATGATATCTTTTATTCATTTTTGTGTGGATTAGATTATTTATGGTTCTACTGCATTTTATAGCTTACGTATATTTTATTATATGGCTGGCATGTCTACGTTCCTAGTCCTACGTATTTTGGGACTGGGGCGTTGCACTCAACATACGCGACCATCAGATTGCAAAATTATGTTGCACCGTATTTTGCCGTGCAACGCGTCAAATTTTTGTTCAACTTTTAAAATGTTGTACAATGAATATCATAGCAACCAAACCCTAATAAGGGAGGTACAAGTTATGGAGTATGCCCAACTCTAAAAAGAGCGTGCGTACACTGTCAGAATCAAGCCAAACCCAAGTAGGGTGGTCGATGATCAGTAGGGCGGTCGATAATCGGGTCTATAGTCGAATGCTTACCCTCCATGGCCGGGTTGGCCGTCTCTCGACGTGATGAAGGCGGAACTCGTATGGATGACTCGGCTACAGTCTTACCCTTCTCAACAGCGGAGCGCTGGGGTGCCATTGTCGTCGATCAAAGTTCTCAAAGATCGAGAAAAAGAGAAGATAGGGTTTTCTCTCTCGAGTTATCTCAAAACGAGGGTGGAGAATAAAAAATCCAAGGAGTACGGCTACTTATAGCTTTAAATAAGGATGAACCACGTAACTTATGCTGAAGAAGCGGGCTCGAGTTGACTAGCGCAACTCAACAGTAGACTGGCACAATCCAAACAAAACTAGCATAATTTAAAGTATTTCAAAACTTTGAAATATTTTCAGGTTTCGAAAATTTTGAAGGGGGTCTTGTAGAGGATAAAACTCAAGCTGCGCCACCCACTAAAGTGTGCAATCATCAAGTGGCGCCAAATCATTATGTTGTGCCGAATCATCAAGTTGCACAGCATCAGGTTACGCCTACGTCAGGATGCGCAGGACATAGGTTGCACGAGCACCACGTGGCACACTTCCTCGAGAAGCTGTAACGGCATCATCATTACTTGACAAACTGACAGCATGGAGATTAAGGAAAATCCGTTCAAATCCCGCACAATGCGGCGCTCGAGAAGATTTTGTCAACATGTAATTAATGCTGACAGCTGGTTCGCACAAGTCACCGTATGGCACAAGGATTAATCAGTACAGCACAAAAAAAACCTAGTCAAAGGCGCCAGTTGTCCAGTTGCGTCCATGCGCAGTCTGACAAGTTGGTGCCACTTGATCAATTTATTTTTAACAGGGTGACGTGGCACGCAAGCCACCAACTTCACATAATGTGCACACTACACTACCTATGACCACACGCATCTCAATCAAACGATGCCATGCATCCATAGCAGTTGGTACAACCGCTCGCACAAGTTGCTACATTGTGCCACGCGCAACCTGAAGCGCGCGCAACCCAGAATAACTGCTAATCAGTTATTTCAAGAACTCTATAAATAGAGTTTAAATCAATCATAAGGTATCAAAGTGTGATCATAATTTTCTGCTAAAGTGCTTTTGCATCCTCCAGAGGCTCGTGTCTTCGATATCACATTGTCCAGGGGATAAAGTGATCGTCTTCTGATCAGATTCCTATAGTTGTACTTCCAGAAATCAATTGTACTCTTGTAATCTTTTCTTAGTTTGTAATAAAACTTTTGTTCTTTGCAAACAGGTGTGTCTTTTATTTGGACTGAAGAATGTCAGCAAGTATTTGAAGACATAGAGCGGTACTTGATGAACCCTCCAGTTCTAGTGCCTCCAGTCTCAGGAATACCCTTCCTGATGTATGTTCGAGCGATAGACCATTCATTATGTGCTTTATTAGCTTAGAGAATAAAGAAGGTCAGAACAGGCTATCTATTATCTTAGCCGTACAATGATTGGAGCTGAACATCGATACACCCCAGTGGAAAAAGAATGTCTAACTTTGATGTTTGATGTTCAAAAGACGAGACATTATATCACTGGCCAAACTATTGATGTTATTTCTAGAGTTAACCCTCTCCGGGACTTGATGAAGAAGCCCAATACACTCAATTCCAGGCTTGCAACATGGGCCATATTGTTAGCACAATATGATATGATTTATGTTCCTCAAAAGTCTGTTAAAGGTCAAGCTCTTGCTGACTTTCTGACAGCTCATCCAATTCCTGAAACGTCTAAACTCTATGACGAGATTCCAGATAAAACTTTGGAATCCAACATGATTTCAGAAGAAATTCTTACCTGGCGTCTATTCTTTGATGGTGCATCTAGAATCGGACCAAAATGTGCTATTGTCGCTGGGGTTGGAATTGTCCTCGTCTCACCAGAAGGATTAGCTATTCAAAGAGCTTATTCTTTAGATGAGTCGTGTTCCAATAATGTGGCTGAATACAACTCTGCTTATTGGTCTCCAATTGGCTAAACAATTAGATATTGAATATCTTGAAATATATGGAGATTCTAAACTGATTTTCAATCAGGTTAGAGGCACATATAAAGTTCGGCACCAAGATCTTGTCCCATATCATGAAACAGCAGTTAGACTGGCTACATCATTTAAAGGTTTCTTCATTGAACATGTACGTCGGGCATGCAATATGGAGGCTGATGCATTGGCTAATCTGGTAGCCGTATTAGCAATCCCAGTAAAAAGGCAACAGATGATTGTCGTTACTAATAGAGAGTTATGTTGCATTGAGCATAACTCAAATTGAGTTCAGCAATTCAACTGAAATCAATGTCATTAGTGAAGATTGGAGAGCTCCTTTCATTGACTTCGTGGTACAAAATATTTTACCTAAAGATTCTAAAGAAGCTACAATAATCCATAGGCGATCACTCCGGTTTTATTATAATCATACTTCTAAGACCCTTTATCGAAGAACATTTGATGGTCTACTCTTACGCTGTCTTGCGGGAGACGAAGCAAAATAAATACAAAGTGAAGCCTACGATGGGGTATGTGGTGCACGTCAGCCTGGTCCCAAGTTAAAAGATCGTATCCGGCGTATGGCTATTATTGGCCCACTATGGTATTAAACGCCCTTGAATATGCAAGAAAATGTCGAGCCTATCAAATTTATGCAGACTTCATCCATCAACCGTCAGATTTCCTTCATCCGACTGCTGCATCATGGCCCTTTGAAGCTTGGGGTATGGATGTCATTTGTCATATCAATCCACCGTCATCTAGAGGATATCGATTTATACTAGCTATAACCGATTACTTCTCGAAATGGAGGAAGCCATACCTTTATCTGAAGTCAAGACTAGCAGCGTCATCAACTTCATAAAACATCATGTGATATAGATTTGGCATTCCTCGACGAATCATTCATGATAATGGACCATAATTCATCAGTCAAAAATTTACTTGGTTTTGCGATGATAACAAAATCAACAGTGTTGCTTTCACAGCCTACAATCCTACAGCGAACGGTTTGGCTGAAGCATTTAACAAAACTATCATCAAGCTTCTCAAGAAATTTGTTTCTAACAATAAAAAAAATTGGAGCGAAAAGCTTGGAGAATGTCTATGGGCTTATCGCACTATATACGTACTCCAACTAGTTGCACACCATTCATCTTGGTGTATGGCTGCGAAGCTGTCTTACCATTGAAAATTCAAATCCCCTCCTTAAGGATTGCAATTGCCAATGAACTCACAACAGAAAATAATGATCGCCTTCGAATTCAGGAGCTTGAAGCGCTTGACGAGGAACGGCTCCTAGCTCAACAGCATATTGAGCTATATAGCCCGTCTATCAAAAGCTTTCAACCGTAAAGTCAAGTACGAGCATTTCAAAAAGGAGAATTAGTTCTAATCGCCAGACGTCCTATAACTATGATGCACATAAGCAAAGGCAAATTCAAAGCGAAGTGGGAAGGTCCCTATATTATAAGCAAAGTTTTCTCAAACGGAGCTTATCAATTGACTGGTATGGATGGTCGAGTCGCCATGATGCCTATCAATGGCAAATTTCTCAAAAAATATATATAAAAAACACATCAACACAAAAACCAGAATATAAATAAAACTCCTTTTATTGCATAACACAGACAGAAGGAAATGCATAAAATCAACGAGAACCAGAGCCCTCCTGATCGAAGACAAATTTTAAGAAACTCGAATACGTTATTATTGGATGACACCAACAATTCACATGCGGCTTTCCTCATAGCTCCTTCTTCGACAGTGCTTCCAGATTCCACCAGTTTGGCAAGAATATCCTGTTTCTGTTTAGGAACAGCCGAGCTTTCTCCTACTTCTAGTTGGATAGGCGGCGGAAGCTCGTCAAAAGAAGTATCGATAGCCGCTTCGATCATCGGGATGATCACAGCCTCCTTAAGTACATCTTCGGAAGACATTTGCAATGAAGGAATAGGTATGGATAACATTCTCCAAAAAGTTTCACACTATTTATAGACTAAAAGACCAAAACAGTTTGTCTCGAGAACCGAAGCAACCTTTCTTCGAAAAGGCATGTTCGTTCATTCATCTCCTTTTATCTCGTGAAGAGGTCTTCATTTATTGTCTGTCTCGAGAACCGAAGCGACCTTTCCTCAAAAAGGGATGCTTATTCATTTATCAATCTTTCGTCTTTATTCATATTGCAAATAGGCCTACATTTATTATTTATTTACTTTTTCGTAAATAAAACCACAGATAATAAATACTCAAAATCCCCAGTGGAGTCCATCCAAATCATTAATTCTGTCTTTTAAAACTCAGCTATTTTAAAAGGTATCTTATCTTTATGATAAATTCGTATTATCACATATATTAATTTTTTAGACATGACATCCTGTCGTTGAGTCCCAGCTGACTTGAAGATCATCAATAGAAAAATGAGTTCACGTCCACATTACCTCTGGATTCTATTTTCTATGTCATCACATCAAATCAAGTCATAAAGGAGAGAAAAATCATCCTTTATTCCTTCTTTAAAAACATAGATACATCTTAATGGAAATCTATTACATCTCGGATTTTTACTCTAAATATAACAAATGGAGGTCTATTACATCTTTGTATCTTCTTGTTGGTGCCAGTTCCTTGTCGATTCGACCTGAAGCAACGAGCAAGGCAATGGAATCAACTCTGGTCTTCTCTCTCAGAAAGATGAGAGGAGAACGAAAGAGTACAACAACTCGAAGACAAGTTGCTGTCAATACAACTGGTAGAGAAACAATGACCCTTCGTGAGAAGTAGGAATGAGATCACCCTCGTGATATGATTCCTAATTCTGTGTCTCCACCATTCAACTCTCATGTATAAAGGCCCTTCCTACCATCTCGAGGACGCCCTTTTAAACATGAAGAGTTCTAAGCTGTCTGATGTGTGTGTCAAGGTGGTTCAGCTCTATATCATCCAAGGTCACCGATACCAGTTCTGGGGAGTTTTGTCAGTCGGTCCCCTGCAAGCATTAGAAAGAAGATGAGAATACAGTGAATGCTCTCTTTCTATTTATAGACAATCGAGGCTGGAACGTCATGTGCGTCCTAAGCATATATTTCAAGAAAAATAGAACGCAAAAGATTTGAAATCACATATGAGGTGCCACGTGTTGTTCAGAAGTTGGTATTGTCAAAACTGAGGAAAAATCTAAAGCACAGGATGTGTCAAAACAATTACACAACAAAATTAAATGTGCCAGGATTTAATAAAGCCAAACTTTTCATTTTTTATAAAAAGAAGACAAACACTATAGATGTAGGCGCTATGGCTATCATAGAAAATGATGCTCTCATATCGCTTCACTCCATCTTTTCACTATTAGTCTGATGCAAAGCAGTGCTTAACTCCTCCAGGTTGTGGATTCCCGAGAGATGCATCAGACGGAGGAATCCTTCCTCTATTCCCCAATGTGCCACGTTCTTCGGAAGACGATGGTCCACCTCTATAACGAGCGAAGACTGTTGGGGTCAGGCTAAAATAATCTAAAAAGTTCTCCGCCCTCGGGGACGGGTCAGCTTCCAGCAAAAATGCCATAGGCGCAGAGTGTGACTTCTCCTCAGAAGCACTGATGTTCGCCTCCTTCTTCATGTTCTCTTTGGATGCCATAAGAGTGAATGAAGGTGGAGGTTGAACCTAATACCCATATATAATATACAGTGAAGGTCGGCCCCCGCAACACTTCGTATTCCCCATAAATAGGTGGGTAACATTTTACGAGAAGGAGGAAAGACTTTTCAAAAAATAGCATCATTTTCCATAAATAGGTTCATTGTTGGAAATGAACTGAGCACTTAATTATCTCTGATTAAGAGTGCACGATCCTTACGTAGTGCAGCACTCATACTGCGACATAAGGTTGCACGATGCACAACAACCAGGTTGCGCCGTATCATATCGCACAATATGTCGAAGTTGCGTCCAAAGTATAGCAAACTTTTGAAATGCTGCGCAACGTGGGTCGACAGCAACCAAACCGTAAAAAGATAGGCACAAGTTATGGGGTACGCCCAACTCTAAAAAGAGTGTGGTTACACGATGACAGAATCAGGCCAAACCCTAAATAGGGTGGTCGACAATCGGGTCTATGGTCAAATACTTACCCTCCATGGCCGGATTGGCCATCTCTCGTGACGAAGGCGGAGCTCACGTAGAGGTCTCAGCCACATTCTTGCCCTTTTCGACAGCAGAGCACTTGGGCGCCATTGGTGCTGGTCGAAACTCTCGAAGATCGGGAAGAAGGAGAAGAAGTAGGGTTTTAAGGAATCCTAAATGATGATGATGAATGAAAAAAAATCCAAAGGGTACGGCTATTTATAGCTTTGCAAGTGAGGCTGAACCGCGCAACTTGCTGAAGAATCGGGCTCGAGTTGACTGCGCAACTTAGACACAGTTATTTCTAATTCAAAGTATTTCGAAACTTTAAAGTCTTTTTCAAGTTTCGAAAACTTTAAAGGAGGTCTTATAGAGGCTAAATATAAGCTATTCTATTCACCTATAAGTATCTCATCAAAAAGCATCATATCAATAGGTTACGCCATATTAGGTATCATATCAGGTTGTGCCTACATCAAGTTGCGCCATATCAGGTTGCGCCCATCTCAGGTTGCACGAAAGACACGTGGCAGTTTCTTGAAAGACTATAACAGCATCATCATTACCTGACAACTGACAGTACGTATATCAAGGAAATCTGTTCGAATTCTGCAACACGGTGCTCGAGAAGATTTGGTCAACTAGTAGTTTGCACAACGTGTCAGGGTGTACGAGATTGAACTCAGGCACAAGTTACGATATTGTGCCCCCGCACAACCTGATGAAGCTTGTAATGTGATCTAGTTGATATCCAGAGCAGGGTGACGTGGTGCACTAGCCACTAACTTCGTAGAATGTGTCCACTATATTTCTCACGACCATGCGCATCTTACTTAAATGATGCCACGTGTCCACAGTAGTTGGTGCAACGCTTGCGTAAGTTACTACATTGTGCCCCCGTACAACCTGATGAAGCTCGCAAGGTGATCAAACAGTATCCAGAACAGGGTGACGGTGCGCAAGCCACTAACTTCACAGAACATGTCCCTACACTGCCCACGACCACGCACATCTCAATCAAACGATGCCACGTCTCCACAGCAGTTGGTGTAAGCATTCGTACAAGTGAACAGGCGCACAACCTAAAGCTCGAGCAACCCAGAATAACTGCTAAACAGTTATTTCCATAACTCTATAAATAGAGTTTCAAATTAGTCTCAAAGCATAACGAATGATCAAAATCTCTTACAAAAGTATTGTTGCATCCTCCAGAGGCTTGTGTCTTCGATATCACATCGTCCAAGGGATAAAGTGATCGTCTTCTTATCATATTCCTACAGTTATACTTCCTCATAATTTGATTGTAATTTTTGTACACTTTCTTAGTTTGTAGAAATCAAAACCTCTTTTGTTTTTCGCAAACAGGAAGCACCAAGATGTACAAGTGGCACGACATAAAGAAAAATGTGGCCAATTTTGTGTCATAGTGTTTGGCGTATCAGTAAGTGAAGGCAGAACACAAAGGCCAGGTGGAGAGCTGCAGAACCTCGCTATTTGAGTGAAAGTGGAACAACATCTCAATGGATATCATTGTAGGATTTTCGAAGACACCACAGGAGAATGAAGTGTGATTGGGTCATTGTTGATAGATTGACCAAGCGGCTCACTTTATCACAATTAAAGTAGGATGGAGCGTCAATCGGTTAGCGCAAATCTATATCGACAAAATTGTTTGACTGCACGGGGTATCGGCCTCAATAATTTTGAACAGAGACGGACGATTCCTATCGCATTTTTGGACGAGCCTGCAAGCGACAATGGGGACCAAACTAAATTTTAGTTCTGTACCACCCCAGACAGACGGTCAGATAGAGAGGGTAAATCAAATCTTAGAGGATATGTTATCTGTGCGTGATCGATTTAAAGACTAGTTGGTATACGTATTTGCCGCTTATGAAGTTTCTGTATAACAGTAGTTATCATTCGAGCATTCAGATGGCTCCATAAAAGCGCTCTACGGGAGGAAGTGTCGTTCTTCAATATGCTGGGACGAAGTCGTAGAGCGAAAAGTGCTCGGACCAGAACTTGTAGAGCAAGCCGTCGAAAAGGGCCGCTTGATCCGAGATAGACTCTATATCGTACAAAGTCGACAAAAGAGCTACGCAGATCTTCGTAGACGACCGCTAAATATTTGGTCGAGGACCATGTGTTTCTAAAAGTAACACCCATGCGTGGCGTGATGTGGTTCGACGTTAAAGGTAAATTGAGCCCGAGATTTGTAGGCTCCTTCGAGATCATCGAGCGAGTTGCAATGGTTGCTTATCGGATCGCACTACCTCCTGCCTTGGCTGATGTACATAATGTTTTTCACGTTTCACAACTTCGAAAATACGTACATGATCCAAGTCACGTGGTTAGCTTCGATTAGTTGGAGCTACGTACTGACTTGTCTTACTCGGAGGAGCTATTCAAATTTTAGATCGTAAGGAGAAGGTATTACGAAATCGGTCGATGTCCTTGGTCCGTGTGCTTTGGCGGAACCATTCAGTTGAAGTGTCAATGTAGGAAATGGAGGCGGAGATGAAGGAGAAGTACCCTTCGTTGTTTGCCTAATTTAAGGTCAGACATTTATTCTTAAGTTTCGGGATGAAACTTTTTCTTAGTAGTATATTATTTAGTGCCCCGCTTTCGATAGGCGACGGACTTCATAATATGCTTGGACCGAGTCAAATCGGTCGGAAACTTAAATGGCTGTCTGACTCGATCGCTGAGCTTGGTAACGATAACACCTTGCGACATCAATCAAATCGATTTGAATGAATGTTACGAGAATCGATCCAACTAATGGAACAACTTCTGTTGGAATAAGTCCTAGATACAGCGGGCTGCATCTCGATGAGTAAGCTCTATATAAGAGTCCTTTCGATGGGACCGGACTGCTGTTTGCCATAAAAACCAACAACAGGTATCACAGAATACTAAATTGATTACAAACTCGCTTGTACAAAGAAGGGCCTAGAAAGAAAGCCTAGGAAACAATCTAAGTATAATTGTTAGTTTTGATTCTGGGGGGTGACGGTGGAGGCTCGGAAAAGTGCTATCAACTATGTCTTACTCTATGGACTATCTGATGCAGTCTCTAGCTCGTGAAGATATTGTTTTCTTCTTGAAGGTTGCCCGCCTTGGATTGCCAACCAACTTGCAGGGGTGTGGCACCCTACTATTTATAGTGATTTCGAGATGAAGGATATTTTGAGCCGCATAGATGGCCACATAGCAAATTCTCGGGCCACATGACCGTAATCATGCCTCGAGGCCCGGTCTGTGACTAATAGCTGGGGATTTATTAGGATTTGTTATGATTTGTCATTGTAGCAAATTTGAGCAGTTGACACCTGGTCAACTTGTCACGTGCATCAACTAATCTTCTGTGGCGAGCTTCATGAAGGATGTCTTGATCGAGCCGCATGAAGGACGTCTCATGATCGAGCCACATGAAGGAATATCTCATGACCGAGCCGCATAAAGGAATGTCTCATGACCGAGCCGTATGAAGGATGTCTCATGACCGAGTCGCATGAGGAATGTCTCATGACCGAGCCGCATGAGGAATTCCTTCTGTCCGAGCTGCATGAGGAATGTCTCATGACCGAGCCGCATGAGGAATACCTTCTGACTGAGCCGCATGAGGCCATCTCATGCTCGAGTCGCAAGAGGAACGTTTCATGACTAAGCTGCATGAAAGATTTATCTCCCTCTTGACTTCTCAAAAAATAAATTTGACCGACCCTCCTCCTTGGCGAATGTTGGCACTACGGATTATGGATCTCCTTGTTTGAAAAAGATTTGACGGTAGACTCCTTCAGAAGATTGTGATGCGCTTGACTGAGACATCTGAGTAATGCATCTAGTTGAGAGCAGGCCGTTGCAACGTCTTTAATTGGCATTATATTTCCGAGATGATATTGGAAAGGCACAGTAGGTCGCAGTCGCTGGAAAACAGACTGCCTTGATAGTGGAGCAGTAGTTGATGGCGGCTTGGGTGCAGTAATGTCCTGGAAAGAGCTCCTAACACATTAAGGTTGCTTCTCTCTCCTTATGTTTGTGAATGACCACCTCTCGCAGGTTGAGAGCAGATTGATCTACCTTTCATCCATTTGTGGGCCCAGGTATCCCGAGCGCCCGGGTGTGTAGGTATTATATTTGCTCCCTGATCTAAGCCTAGTAAAAGCACTTGCTCTCGATCGTTATAGAAAGACTTTTGGGACCATCATATTTGCTCCCTGATCTGAGGCTAGCAAAGCACTGCTCTTTGTAGGAAGACTTTTGGGACCATCATATTTGCTCCCTGATCTGAGGCTAGCAAAGCACTGCTCTCGATCGTTTATATGAAGACTTCTAAGACCCACCATGTCTGTTCTATAAGTGGATTGGACGCGGGTGGTTCTGTATAACTTTTCATTAGGAGCCCGTATAACAGTTAACGGCGTCCGCTGACGGTCAGCAGCTTGGCCAGTTGACTGGGCTTGTTGAGCCCGTACTGCCCTAGACTTCTTCGACTTAGCACCCGAAGGTGCGTAGTAGGAAGAGTCCAAGTTGGAAGGAGGGAAGGAAAGTTGGTGCCGTTTTCAAAGGAGGCAAGGGAGCTCTATTTATAGAATAGAGTGAGCCCTTTCTTCTTCTCCTTTCCGACGTGGGACTAAAAGCAATATTTTCTATGCTTCTACAAGACCTCCTTCAAAGTTTTCAAATTGTAAATTTGGATACATTAAATAAGAAGCATGGAAGGTAGAGTTGTTTTGGTGTGGCAATCCTATCAGAGGTAGCATGGACGTGATAGGTTTGGATACTTCTGCTAGGAATTTTATGTGGACTTGTCATCCTTGGCGTACCTCGGTTTTAGGTACGAATAATAAGTTGAGAGGGAACTATCATATTTACTCAGAGATGGTGAGAACATGGTAAATATGGGGTTGACGACAATGAGGACGTGGTGGGAGTAGACTCAGATGAGGATACATAGAACAACTCAGAGGTAATATTGACGTGGAAGTTCTACGTAACGGGTAATGAATGCCACGGAACTGGGTTCAAGAAACATCTGATTGTAAAAAGGGTTACATGTACTAGAGGACCTAATACAGCATTTATAGTCAACAGAGGACATTTATGGACCTTTTATCCTTTTGTGTGCTGGCGCTGCGAGTACGGATAATAAGTGGAGAGAAAATCAACATATTTACTCAGAGGTAATGAGGACATGGTAATATGGGTCTAAAGTAGAGCCTTCCTACTCAGAGGTAATAAAGACGTGGTAGGAGTGGGCCTAATGAGGATACACAGAACAACTCAGGAGGTGCTATCAACGTGGAAGTTCTATCTATTGGGTGGTTTGTTTATGATGGACGGGAAAATAACTCAGAGCTAATATGGATATGGTTATTTTTTCCGTTGGAGAATTTTGTGGACCTATTGCCCTTTTGTGCATCTGGAAATGGAGCAAATAGATTTGAATGATATTTTGTGGACCTACTACTCTTTGGTACACCGGTGGTGCGAGTAATAGATTAGGATATTTTTTATGGACTTATTACCATTTTTCGTACTGACGATGCGAGTACAGATAATAAGTGGGAAGAAAACCAACATATTTACTCAGAGGTAATGAGGACGTGGTAAATATGGGTCAAAACAAAGCCTTCCTACTTAGAGGTAATGAGGACATGGTAGGAGTAGGCCAAATGGGGATACACAGAACAACTCAGAGGTGTTATCAACGTAGAAGTTCTATGTATTGGATGATTTGTTTGTGATGGATGGGAAAAACAACTCAGAGGTAATATAGACGTGGTTGTTTTTCCCATTGGGAAATTTTGTGGACCTATTGCCCTTTTGTGCATCGGAAAATGCGAGCAAATAGATTTGAATGATATTTTGTGGACCTACTACTCTTTGGTACACCGTAGTGCGAGTAATAGATTAGGATAATTTTTATGGACTTATTACCATTTTTATGTACTGGCGATGCGAGTACTGATAATAAGTGGAAGAAAACCAACATATTTACTCAGAGGTAATGAGGACGTGGTAAATATGGGTCAAAACAAAGCCTTCCTACTCAGAGGTAACGAGGACATGGTAGGAGTAGGCCAAATGGGGATACACAGAACAACTCAGAGGTGTTATCAACGTAGAATTTATATGTATTGGGTGATTTGTTTGTGATGGACGGAAAAACAACTCAGAGGTAATATGGATGTGGTTGTTTTTTTCGTTGGAGAATTTTGTGGACCTATTGCCCTTTTGTGCATCTAAAATGCGAGCAAATAGATTTGGATGATATTTTCTGGACCTACTACTCTTTGGTACACCGATGGTGCGAGTAATAGATTAGGATAATTTTTATGGACTTATTACCATTTTTGAGTACTGGCGATATGATTACTGATAATAAGTGGGCGAAAACCAATATATTTACTCAGAGGTAATGAGGACGTGGTAAATATGGGTCAAAACAAAGCCTTCCTACTCAGAGGTAATGAGGACATGGTAGGAGTAGGCCAAACAGGGATACACAGAACAACTCAGAGGTGTTATCAACGTGGAAGTTTTATGTATTGGGTGATTTGTTTGTGATGGACGAAAAAATAACTCAAAGGTAACATGGACGTGGTTGATTTTTTCGTTGGAGAATTTTGTGGACCTATTACCATTTTTGTGCACTGGTAGTGCGAGTAATAGATTTGAATGATATTTTGTGGATCTACTACTCATTGGTACATCGATGGTGTGAGTAATAGATTAGGATAACTTTTATGGACCTATTAACCTTCTGCGTACTAGTGGTACGAGTAATAGATTAGGATAAATTTTGTGGACATATTACCCTTCTGTGCACTGGTGGTGCGGGTAATAGATTTGAAACAAAACCCAACAGAGGTGATAGATTTTGTGGTCTTAACACCGTGTCTTTTATCCCTGGTTGGGGTACAGTTGTTAAGTCAGAAGATTATCGATATCAGAGGTAATATGGACGTGACACACGATAATCAGGACCAGGAGGTTTGCTCAGGGATAATGATGAACTGGGCAGACTCCTGTGAGGTAAAGCATTAGAGTTGGAGTTCAGAGGTATCATCATACATGACTCGCCACTCAGGAAGATGCGATGGTTTTGAAGGAGTACCAGCATATCCTTCAGACATAGTATTTCTTCAGGAATTTGCCATAATAATGACGGAGTTGACAGCTACAGAGGCGATCGTCGAACGCTGCCGTAATTCAGACCTGAGGTAGCCTCCATGTCGTATCCCTATTTTTGCATGAAGTACTTGGCCTGAGGACTATACAGGTAGAGCGGTAGTCTCCTAGTATCGGGTTCAATATCAAACTCTTGAGGCATGAAGGGTTGAGATCCTTCTTTTCGGCCAATGATGCCTGAGACTAGGAAGTAGGCATCTTTAATGGGAGCAAGTCGGCTTGTGGTATGGACGGTTGTCACGTCATCAGAAGAGGGACTATCCACCATTGCAACCAGATACTTTGTAAGTTCTGCATCTTCTTCTGCTACCCCCTGTGTGACCGGAGGTTGGGACGCTGTCTTGGGCAACTTGACCACCCAGGGTTCAGCTTGTGGTATTGATTTGCCTGAGAGTGTTGGATCGACACTTGGCTGCAGACTTGTCCTGGAAAGATGGATGACAATGGGCTCAGCAAGGGACTTTGTCTTCTGGTCGAATTGGAGTAGATTTTGGTAATCGGATTACCATCGGTGTTACAGAGGGCCTTGCATCCTCCTGTTGCCTTTGATTGGATTTTGGCAGTCGGATCACCATTGGCCCTACGACAGGTTTTGGCT
>JANAVB010022597.1:29737610-29757610 GCA_029216955.1 Iris pallida
AGGATACATTAGAAAATTCTTAAATTATAGTATAATATTGCTTGACTATTAAATGTTTGGTTGTTTTTAGATATAAAGGATTATGGTTGTCATATGCCTAGATATCTGCCGGTTGAATTGTTAGCAACTAGTTATGAGACCATAAGATTTTAGTGACCATATTTTGAGGAGTAGTATGACCAAAGGTGGGTAGAAGTCCCCCAGTATTTAGAGTTATAAGATGGCTAGAGAGGGTTGTAAAATATTTTTGGAAAAATTAAATTTGAGGAGATTAAGGAAATACTAAACTTTGAATTTTAAAAAAATAGTTATGAATTAGAATTTCGAGGACGAAATTATTTAAGGTGGGTAGATTTGTAGCTCCCCTTCCCAGAATTTTTTTTTGAAATATTTATTTATTTATTTATTTGATTTAAATAGGGATTTTAGAATTTTATAAATATTTATTAGTTAATTATTATGGTAGATGACCGTAGCCATAGTTGAGTTTCGAAGTACCAGACGACTAGGAATCATGGCACGGAGAGTGCAGTGGCGTGCCTTGACTAGTGTATTAGCCATGCCAGGGAAGGTCGAGCCATAGTGACGTCCTAACTAGGAAAACCAGACCAAGTTGCAACTTAACCCTTACCGAAGATTTTAATTATTATTTAATTATATTATTGAGTTTTAGGGAACCCAGTTGTACCGAACCTGTCCAGATTGGGCCTAAGTCAAATCCAAGCCCATGTAGGCATGTAGTGGGACCAAATACGGCCTTGTAGACATGTTTGGTATATACAAATATTTTGTATATATATTAGGAATTGGCAATTATTTTCTAAATATTTTTTTTGGGTAGAATATAGGTGGTATTAATATTAAATAGCGTTTATATTATTGTACGAATTTCTGGAGCCAAATAAATGGCGTATCTGACGAGTTCATCAATATATATATATATATATATATATATATATATATATATATATATATATATATATATATATATATATATATATATATATATATATATATTATTGATTGATTTTAGTGTTATTAGGATTATTATTATTGGTAAGGTTGTTGATGTTATTATTAGATACTATTATTTTGCCATTATTGATTATGTTTATTTTATTCAAATAAATATTATAGTGTATGTGTTCATATATATATATGTAGGTAGGCCCTACCCTAGGAATAATTGTTATTAGGATTTAATTGGGTTTTATAAAGAATGTATAAGAATATTGATATACATATGTGTATATATGTATATATATTATACATGTATTGATATATTTTTTTTTTATACATGTATTGATATATATATATATATATATATATATATATATATATATATATATATATATATATATATATATATATATATATATATATGAGACTGTATATATAAAGTATATAAATGTATGTGAAGGTAGATATATATGTATATCTATATATGTGTATGTGTGTATTTATATATAAATATATATTACAAATATATGTACATGTGTATATATATATATATATATATATATATATATATATATATATATATATATATATATATATATATATATATATATATATATAGGAATTTATGTGTGTGTATATATATATATATATATATATATATATATATATATATATATATATATATATATATATATATATATATATATATATATGCTCCTAGCCCAATCCAATGCAACAGCCAGCCCACAAATCCCTTTGAATCCCAATCCTCCTCAGGGCCCAGCTAGCCCCAAGACCCAGCAGGCCACAACCCAACCTCCCAAGGGAGCCCAGCCTTTTGGGCTATCCCTACGCGTATAACAGGGAGTAGCAGCCGACCCCTGTGAGCAAAAAAAATCGAATAGATAGAGCAAAGAGAGGAGAGAAGTTCGAACGAAACCCTAAACCTAGTCGTGCGCCACGACACCCAGACGATGTAAGAGGTTGGGCGACCTACCCTGAACCACCGTCGCCGTGGCACGGTTGACTGCCCGTGCGCACGTGGCAACAACGCAGCAGGACGACAACAGTGGCAGCGGGATTTACGCACAACTTTACAGATAAGTTTCTCCCTGTACAGTTCATTATTTTCGATTCAATAAATTGCATACGAGAGCCTATATGAACCCCTTCAAACCCCCAAACAGTTTCAGGTAAAACCCCAGGGTTCGCTCGAGAGATCGAGCCAAAATTCCCGAGAAAACATGTGGAAAACAGGGCATTAGTGACAGCCCAGGACCCAACTTGGAAGCCGGATTTTGATCCATTCTTTAATAGTTTTCAAAAACTAATTGAACACAGTTTTAGTCAACATATACGAGAGTAAAAACAAATTTGTAGCTCAGGATTTCACGAAGAATACGCGAAGTATTCACTGTTGAAAGTTAGGAAAAAACCTGTTTTCAAAACTATAAAAACTCATCCACACGACGGGCGTCCCTCAATTTCGGACGACGTGGTCGCGAACCGAAGACATCGAAAGCTATGTAACGGCTTCGTGGTCGTGTGGGCATTGACAGAATTCAAATTGGTCGCGTGTGCGTGACGAATTTGATGCGTATCCGTCAAAATTTACCGTATCGTGCACTTTGCAAATTTCTCAGTTACTTGTACACGCTCGTCAGATCGAGACGAAACTTGCGCCAAGTGGACCGTATCATTTTTTTGGTCCTGTATGCCAAGTTTGGTCCAATTCTGAGATAGTTGAATCGTACGCCGTTTCGCGGGCCCCACTGTCCGACTCAATGGGCAATTTTCTGCACGGCCCGTCGAAATCCAATTTTGGACATACGGTTGGGTTTGTATCGGAAAACCGGATCCGTAGACATATAGTTTGACGACTTTAGTGACCATTGACTCTGGCACATTTTTCGGTGCAAAGCGGATCCAACGACGGACATCATTTTTGTCCGAAATGACTGTTTTGCTCCTGTATCCAGAATTGGACTTAAGGACAGGCAATTCTAGCTAATTTGACTATTCTGAGAATGTTGGCGATGTTTGTTTCAGCTTTCGGAGACAGTTGTGATGACTTAGATTTTCGGACTTGTTGATTTGCGACACATTGTTGGTTCTCCGTGCAACCTCCAGGTAAGTATACCTTGCCTCCCTCTGCAGTTTATTTACATGCATATTTCTATTAGTATATAGTTTTACAAGTTGGTTATTACTTATGATTTGTATATCGTACATGCTAGTATAGCTATAGTCCTTGTACATGGTTAGCCTTGTTAGTTCATATTGGATTGGTTCTCTCGTATATCGTGATTGGGTCGTGTCGTGTCTTCACCTGTGTCTTGACTAAGTCGTGTCTGCAAGTATATGTGAGTGAACTGATATTCCTTATTTTTCCCACAACCTGCGAGTCCACACACGGGGCGAGGGTTGCCTTTGCACCTGTGAGTCCACAATCGGGGTGAGGGTGACTTGTCTTGAAACTGACCTGCGAGTCCACAATCGGGGCGAGGGTTGGTATCCATTGATCTACCAGCAGTTAATTTATGCATACTTGATCCCTTATCCGAGTTCATAGTTACCTGTCAGTAGCCACTTGTCAGTCTCTTGTCTAGTTCATGTTTACACCCTGTGTATATTATTACATGATTAAACTGTTAGATAGGCATGTTTTATGTATCTTGCTAGTCCTCTGAGGACCGGATGATCTCTTCAGGTTTAGCGACTGCATGGAGTTAGTTAGCAGAGCTGGATGGTAGAGGATTGCGATGTATGATACAGGTATTTGGTTGTGATATTCTTTATTATCTTCTCGTAATTTATATTCCATACCATGATATACTCTGCTTATTTATAGACTCACATCATTCTTGGAGTTTAATCGAATAATATGTTAATGTGCTACAGACCATGACCCATACTTGTTCATTCTTGTTTATATGATTCATACGGATTGAGATATAGTTTAGATTAGACATGATACCATGACCTTGACAGCTTATACGTACTCGAGTCGGGCTGGAGTCCGCTCGATACGTAGCTGGCTTGCTCGCGAGCTCGCGTCCGAAAATCGGGTGCGGGTCGTGACATTCGCTTAATGCAACACGAAGATCCTTGGAGAGCCTTAGGAGCTCGTATAGCGACAACTTTGCTGCGTATTAGCCAATTATGCTAATATGTCAAAGTTATAAGGTATCCCCAGTCCCTGAGGTATATCACTACGGAGTGGCCTATCGAAGCGAGTTTTCCTCGTCTTGGACTTATCCGCCAGTGGAGGCTGAGATAGTCTTGGAACATCGGAGGGAGGCAACTTTGTTGGCTGAGGATCCTCGGCTGGACTATCCCGTGCAGGCTGCACTTGTGCTCCAGACCTGGTAATAACATCTGCAGCTTCTTCAACTTCAGCTGAAATTGTATGGAAGGCTCTAGACTTCCTGTCCTTCTTCTTGTTGGTAGGAGATGACACCCCCTGGGTAACTTTGGGCACCAAGTCTGGATTTACCCACATGATCTCTCCTCGCAATTTGGTGAGGGGTACCAATCCAGATGTCTGGCTCCGGACGGGTGGAAGATTAGTAACCTCCATCGTTGCCCGAGGGACAGGTATGACCCCGTCTGGAGTGCTTGTCGGAGGGAAATCGCCGAACTGAATAGATACCATGTTTGCCGCCACGGTAACCTCTTCAAAGTTTATCGACAGAGCTTTGGAGTCAATAAGACTCTGAATATACCCTTCAATTGGAAGCAATTATGAGTGGCATTATGGACATAGCGGTAGAAGTGATAATACTTTGGGTCTTCATCTCTGTTGCTTGGGGCTCGCGCCTTGGTGGAGGGAGCTGGATCCTACCCCCTTGCAAGAGCATATCAAAGATAGGTTTGACATGACTATCTTTAAATGAGTAATTGATCTTGAGCCACGGACCTTCCGCCTATTTTTGTTTGGGCTTCTGAGTCGCATCAGTGACCATGGCCTATTTGCCCTTGTTGTCCCGGTTAGTGGTAGCACCACTGTTGCTATTACTTGAGGTGGACCCTGGACGTCTGCCCTTATCTTCTCCATCTGGGATGTGTAATACCTACTGGCGAGCCTTCTTCAATTTTGCTTCTGCGTTGGTAGCACTTATGATGAAGGTCGTCCACTCTCTGAACTGATCATCACCCATCTAGAGACTAATTACAGGAAGCAACTTCTTCTAGCAGATTTCAATCAAGGAGCTCTCGAGATTGCCTTGGGGCAATCTCATTACGGTTTGGTGGGACCGCTCGATATAGTTCCTTGTGAGCTCCCTCTCTCCCTAAACGACGTCCATGAGAGATGACATGGTCACATCATGCCCCACTTCGTAAAATCTTTCCAGGAACATTTGTTTGAAGCCGTCAAAAGAGTGAATGCAGATGTCGAGAAGGTTGTGGTACCTGTCGAACGCGATCCCCTCTAATGCTTCGATGAATAGTCGCATAAGGATGGCATCACTATGCGACAAGTCGTCGGTTATGACTTCAAAGTAAGTCATGTACCGACTAACAGAGGTCTTACCATCATAAGAATCGATATGGAACAGCTTATACCGCGGTAGGAAAAGGCACATCTCTCCATGCAACGGGATATGGCTGTCGTATTCTGAGATCTCGAGAGAAGTCTCGGGCATTGAACATTGCCCGAAGCTCCTGGACTTCCCTCCTTGCCTCCTTGGCTTCATCCGCAACTAAAGGGAGGGATGCTGCTAAAGGATCATCTCCTAAAGGAGGGGCGGTCGTGTTGGAGTGCGTTGACTGCGGGTCCCAAACTTGTTTGTCCGGGCGTCCTTGCTGGTTGAGCTGGCAAGGCGGCTTTGATCTCGTCGCAGGACTTGACCAAGAACATGAGCATGGCTTCCAACACTTCTAGCCATTGTCGGTCAGAAGGTGCTTCATGATCATCGTCAGCCATAAAGACTGCTCTTACGTGGGTAGAGGTTGAAGGGATTGTGGCAGAGGTACTCTCGGTACCATACCCTTATATAGAGAAATCGTCAGGAAATATCGAAATATCATCTTCGTCAGACTCGAAAGTGGTGCTACCCCCTGTGCAGGAAGCCGCATCGTCTTAGCAAGGGTGGTGGCCCTCAGGAAAATTCGATTCTATTGCAGAGTTCTGGGGGATCGCTACCCCCTGTGTGTGCTCTTAGTACATCGAATTATCGTATACATTGAGGGGGCTGCTACCCCCAGCTTTATCTACTCTCAAGGAGGCTGAAGACGCACCCCCAGGTGCCAGAAGCTTCTTTTTGGATCGAGTGCCTAAGTAGACACCCCTGTGGTTGATGGAAAGCCCCCAGATGAGGGTGTCCTTGCAATACTGGCCGAGATGGCTGGGCTGGAAGAGCCTGTCTTCTTTCCTCCCTTGCTAGGAGGAACTTTTTGAGTTGAATTACAGGAGGCAAAAGGAAACTCTTTGTCTCCTGGAATTTGTACCTGTCGGACAAGTGTTGGCTGCTGCAGTCGCTGGAAAACTGACTGCCGATCTTCAGGCGCTGCTGATTTATTACAGCAGTAGTTGATGATGACTTGAGTGGAACGATACCCCGAGAGGGACTCATTGCATGCTGACGCTGCCGTCTTGCGCTTGTGAGTAATCACGTCATGTAAGTCGGTAGGAAGCTGCTCTGCCTTTGTACCAAACTTGTGAACTCGAGGATCCCGAGCGTACGAGTGCTTAGGCATCAAGTTTGCTCCCTGATCCGTGGCTAGTAAAAGCACTTGCTCTGGATCTTTAGAGGGAGACTTTAAAGACCCATCCTATCCGTTAGCCCTGGAGGACTGGACGCGGGTGGTTCTGTACAACTTTCCATCAGGAGCTCGTGTAACAGTCAACGGGGCCCACTGACAGTCAGTCACTTAGACAGTTGACTGGACTGGTTGAGCCTGCACTGCCATAGATCCTTGTTGACTTAGCACCCAAAGGTGCATAGTAAAAATAGTCCAGACCGATACATTCCGCATCTTTAGTGGGCCGCATGGCGTCGGGCCAGCATGAGAGGCGGTCGAATACAGAGCTTCTGACAGGGCCGCATGAAACGTCATGTATATGGACAAGATTGGTCGTCGCATGGACCATCTTCTTACGGCTAGAGCTGGCTGCCACATGGATCATCTTTCTGTAGCGAGAGTTGGCTGCCGCATGAGTTGTCTGCCTGCGGCCAGAGTTAGCTGTTGCATGGATAGACTGTCCATCTCTTCTCTGTGGCCTCCTCTTTGTCCGCAAGGAGTTCCCTTATGCCCTGTAACATCCAGTTTTTCAAATGAGGGTAATTTTAAAATTTTATAATTTTTATTAATCGATAATAAGATTTAACTCATGTTGTGATTTTTGGTAATTTTTTAATCAATTTAAAACTATTTAAAATATTGAATTATGATTTTGATGGTTAACTAGTTAATCCCTAGTTTTGCTAAGCTTAGAGACTAACCATGACCATGGGGACCTAACCATGTGATTAGAATAACTATTTACAACTTTTTAGGCTAAGGGTATTTTGGTTCATTTCGTGACTTTTGAATTATTTAGGATTTTGATTAATTGGTGAATTTTAGATTATTTTAATAATATTTAAATTGATGTATTATGATTTTGGTCATTTTTTATATTTTAATATTTTAGAAAATTTTTATATTTTTAATATTATTTTTATTGGATTTGTTTAGTCGGGTTTGAGTTTCGTCTCGTTCCGACTTATATTGTGACCCGGGTAGCTTGAACTCTAGATGGGTCCCAATATTAAGTTAAGCATGGCTCATAAGACCCAACATTAAGTTAGTTAATTAAACTAATTTTTATCATGTTAGAATGGTTAAGTTAGAGACTCAAAACTAGATCATTTTGACCCCAAACTTGAACCTAGTCTAGACTTAACCATATGAGACTAGAAAGGGGCAATTAGGACATTTTCCATTAGCCCTAATGGACTCTTTATGGCAGCCACCTTTAGGAGAGAATGATTCATTTCATTCATTACAATCTTGCCTCTTTTATTTTTCTTTTGTTCTTCCCCAATTTTAGAGAGCCTTCCATTGATTTGATCTCCAAATCAAATCATTCCTTCACCAAACCTTCCCTCAATCATTCCCATTCTCCAAGGGAAGGGTGCTACCAAGGATTGGAAGAGAAGTACAAGGAGGAGTGTCCACTTTGAGGGATCTTCGTATCGGAGCCGTGTCCTAATGGATTTCATTGGGATTTCACTCCCAATAGATAAAACCCATCCTCTAAATCGATTTTCTTTGCATATAAATTAGTTTTGAATCTGTAGGATCCATCCTCATGCATGTGTCCCATTTAGATTCAAATTTGAGGCCATTTGGAGCTTTCTTGAGGATTTTAGATATATGTCTTATGTCCAACTTGATAGATCCCAAATTAGGACACCCTATGTGCATGAATGTATATATCTATGTAACTATGTAAATATACATGATGTAACATATGCCTATATAAATAGATATGTATGTAATGTGGATATGTATATATGTATGAAGGTATGTATTTATATATATTATCTATTTTATATTATGCATTATTGTGGTTCACATTGTCTTGTGATTGTGTGAGTGCTAGCATAGGCTTGGTTAGGCCTAGTGAGAATTGTTAGACTTGTTGGGCTAGGACTTAACCTTGTTGACCTAATTTGACTAGTGTGGTTGACTAGAGTTGACCAAGTGTTGACTTTAGTCTAGTTTGACCTAGACAGCATGCAGATGCATTGTAAATTTCATTTATCATCTCTCGTATACATCTTGACCTGTGTTGCTCTAAATAGGACTCTATGGCTTTAGTTTAGACCTCTATACCTATCAGCTATTCAGAGTATCAGGCGAGTACATTCTCTGATAGTTCTCTTCATTTAATTGTCAATTACTGTACTTCAGTTATAGTTAGTTTTATGTGATTCTCTGTTACAACACGTATGGATATTTCTGGATTCATGTATGCTTCACACATACCTTAATTATCTGGCCTCTATTACTGGAATTACTGGAATCATTCCGGAATCTATTTCTGGAATCATCATATTTTGGCTGGACTCATCTCGATTCTCGTATCGAATTCTGGATTCATTTGTATTGCGGGGCGGAGAAATACTTGAGTAAGACATGTAGACATACCCCAATCTGGAATCTTTCAACTGGAATCTACTGGAATGATAGCCATCTTACACCCCAGGTGTGTGATATACCGTATTACCTACAGTCGTTTATATGTCGATCTTGGTATTTTAAAACACACTGTTAGAATAGCTGGACTCACTTGGATTCTTGATCACTACCTAGAATCATCTTGTACTGGATTCATCTTGTATTAGATTCATCTCGTACTGGATTTATAGTAGTTTTATACTTGTTTTGCATTTACTTCTGGACTTATTATGTTACCTTAGTTCAGCTAGATTTATTTACAGTCTTCATTGCCATCATTCTTCTCTTGTTTTAGTTACTTTACTTTCCTTGTATCTTACTGCTTCTCTATACTATCACCTAAATATAAACTGCCATATTCATCAATAAAACTGTCTATAACTGATTTATAGTTCTCTGTTATTACTTGGGTTTTCTTGATGAGTTGTACTCGTTCCTGTCCTGACTGGACCTGTTGATAAATTTTACAGATAGCTTGGAGTTTGCCTGCTAGCCTAGAGGAGACACAGTAGAGGTTGTATAGATAGTTATTTTAGTTGTCTTGAGTTGTATTTACTTTATGGATTACTGTATTTGAATTTTGAGATATTTTCTGGGTTTGTGTATCTTAGACACTTAGACTTCTATCTGATGTATCTCTTTATGGATTTCATGTTTTATCTATCTTCCATTATGCTCTACCTTAGATGTGATTGAGTTTACATTCTGCTATGTCACCCCCATTCGGGGAGTATAAACTGCTTAGCCTTATACTGTTAGATGCATGAGACCTAGGACATCGTTCTACTGCCGACACTGCGGCGTAGGCTGGACGTGCCCACGTCTCGTGCCCTTACTCTAGGGTGCGGGTCGTGACACATTTTTAGTGGTGGCCCATGTAGGTCAAGATTCGCATTAGTACGATTTCGTAGTAGCGCAACGAATTAGTTTTACTACTACGAGCCTGCTATAGGATATAGAATTTAAGATGTTAGGATGAGAGGATACTCAATCACTGTTAGGATTCCTTGAGAGATTCCTGGGATGACCCTTGAGGATCTCATTTTGAACTCTGATTTAAACTTCCTTTCCCTCATTTTGATTCACCTTTTTCCTTGATTTGAATTTGATTTTGGTGGATTCATTGTAGAACTTTGAATCCTGGTATTAGTTGATGATTTTGATAAAATTCTGTAGTTGTTGATTTTAATTTTGTATTTAATATTTTCAAATTCAAGGCACTCAATCACACTTAGGATTCTTTGAAAGATTCTTGGGACGACCCCTGAGAAACTCATTTTTGATCTTCAATTGGAATTCATTTTTCCTCTTGTAGGGATTCACCCTCATTCTTGCTATTGAATTTGAGCTTGATGGGTTCATTTCGTTTGAACGGATGAGAAAGAACATATCTTCATTATTCCTTCTTGCCATTATTTACTTGTATTCTTATTTTTTTCTTATCTTAAACTCTGTCTAATTACACCAACACCCATATCTTACCATCTCTACCAGATGTACCTCGAAACCCTTGAATCTTCATATCTTCTGCCTGGAAAAGACTGAAGAAGTGATGTGAATCATGTAGCTCAGAGGAGACATAACTGATTATTATATGATGATCTAGAGGAAATCAAAATGTAGATGTTCAATATTGAAACCTTGAGATAGAAATGTGGTAAAGGTCTCAAATAGAATCAAAAGATGTACACTACCAATCTGGAAACAATCACACTTAGGAAGATTTTGGGGTTTTGAGATAGTTTATAGGTGTATTCAAACTGATGAGGATATTCATGGTCAACCTAGATTTGAGAACCTCGAAACTCTGGTTATTGATTCTTGGAAAATTTTATCCTAAGGCTATGTAGAAGGTTAGTAATAGAAAAGGTAAATTAATTGCATTCAATAAGGATATTGAACAAGATATTACAAGAAAATGACTAGGGATAGATGGAACATAAAGTTATAGAAATTTAGAGATTGTTGTGGGATTTTTTTAGGAGAATAATATTCAAAGGTGTATGTCGAAGAAAATACGGAAGTTGAAATTTTTTATGGAGGATAAGTTTTGTAAGGCCTAAAGGTATTTAAATTAAATAACACGAGGAGAACCATTTGAACAAGTTCATGGGATTTATAAACGGGATTTAGAGGCTTCGGGCCAAATTTAAGACAAGGTGAAAGAATTTGGAAATTTGAATAAATGGTTAATGTTGATTCCTAAATGTGAAGGCTATGCTTCATGAGTAATATTTGGAAATTGGAAATTGCCTACGGTAGTCATGGTAAAGGCTTAGGTAAAGGTTAAATTTTTATATTGAGACTGGTGAGGTAAGGATACGATTGGCAAGTTATGACCAGATGAACTTAAGGGTATCAGAAACAGATGATTAACTTGATCTTCCTTATCTTGTGCATTTATTTACCACCTCTTGAACCCCCACTTTCTATTTTGAGGTCCTTTGACGTTCCTTATCGTGACCTTGACATTCGGAATGTAATACTAGCTGTTACCCTCCAACAAATCTTATATGCAAGACCAAGATGAACTCAACTTCGTGTAGGTATATCATGTCCCACTAAAAGCCGTCTCCTTGTACTCTATTTTCTTGATATGATTTTTTGGTCAAATGGCTAAACTATAACCTCTACCATGATACTGAATTATTCCTGATTTTAATTAGAGATCCAGCCTTGACTCAATTCCTTCGACCCGACATGTGATGATGTTCTGCTTGATTCCTTAAATGCTTAACCTTGTACCTTAACTTGATTGCTTGACCCATTTAGTTAAGAATCTGGACAATGTATCTTCGTTCATCACTACCACCCTTACTTATATACTATGCTGCTAATTATCCTTAGTTTTACAAGCTTATCCTTTTCGAGCTTGATCATGACATATCTTATTGGGTGCACACCAACTAACATATTGTCTAATCAGAACCGGCGTATGATGGTCTGATCAAACTATTGCGTTTTGGTTCGCTTTTTATATTAATCTATGTACATGGAGACATAGTTAAACTTGCCCTAGAATCTTATCCGCAACAGCCTCGACAATTCTCCTTGGAATTATTTTTATCGCATATGAACCTCGTATTCGTATCCAGTTGAATTAAATTTAATCATGACCTGGATCTTCATCATTGGATGTTCGTGCTCATACTTGATTTCATTGATTCTCCATCTTGCCCAAATCTCAAATTATCCTGAAATTGATCAACTTAGATCTTGTCAAGACAAAAATCTATTTGTGATTTGTTGTGCCTAAATTTTCAATTTTTACCATTTTATGGAATAGTAACCTTTTAATAATTTCTCAGTTGTTTTTTAATGACTAATTTCTTATATAGGATGGTAGACAACCCTTACAACCTTGATGGTTGTTGTTCCCTTACCTTCCCAATTAGGACACCTAGATTGCTTGTGTGTTGATACCATAGTACTGTTTTGACCTAGAATGACCAGTGCACCTAGGTGAGACTTCCAACTACAACAGTATGCCCTGATCCTGTATGTTATTCCTTCAAATTGCATGGTTTAGATAAAATTCTTAGGACCTTGATTGTCGGGAAATAGAGATGTTACCCCCATTAGTATCAACTGTGGATATATATATATATATATATATATATATATATATATATATATATATATATATATATATGTTAGTCCTTGATGTGGGGAATGTGTGTTTATAAACCTGTAGCTTATGAGATTTATAGTATCAGCCCTGATAGGATTGAGAACTTAAGAGCTAGCCTATTATAAAGTTTCTCTTTTTGCTAAATTCTGGTTGCCAACACTTAGGTAGCTAGCATAGGTAAAATCCTAAGAAGTTGACCAGCGGATGACCAAGTACTAGGATGTTGAGAAAATTGACTAGTGATTGACCCTTGACTATGTTTGACCTAGAAGGGGGTGCGTGATGGAACTGGGGATTCCCAGGACCCTTCCTTTGGTGTGCGTATTGATCGATAGAAGTTAAACATATCTAATACGTGTTCTAACCCTTCATAGGCGGAAACTAGGGTTCACGAATTATACCTGCGGCGGAAAGGAGATAAGTAATTCCTGGCAATCTCGAGCGGACGACCCCAAGCCCTTCTGCACGTATTCCTTCCTCGAGTTGGACGTCGTGTGGGCGACGATCTCCCAACCTTTTCTTCTCCTTGGCAGCCCTCTCTTTCTCTCCTTACGTGAATCACGAATTTAGAGAAAATTTTAGAATCGTAATTTTAATTTAATTTTTTAATCTAGATTACGTTTGAACTCCTTCGGAAGGCATAGGATTGATATAATTTTAATTATTTTTGATCAATCGTGATAGCGGTGGTGGTTGTTTCTGACGCCAGACGAGATGCTGGTTTTAAGCAATCCAGAGACAGACAAATGATTTTCGATGAAGGAATCGACAGCCAAAACCTTAAAAAAACATTAATAATGGGAATCCCGAGAGGACGACCCCAAGCTCTTCTGCACGTATTCTTTTCTCGAGTTGGACGTCGTGTGGGCGACGATCTTCCAACCTTTTCTTCTCCTTGGCAGCCCTCTCTTTCTCTCCTTACGTGAATCACGAATTTAGAGAAAATTTAGATTTCTGATCCGTAATCTGGCGGCCAGAGAATAGAGGATATATATAGGCTACGGCAGGGACCATAAGAAGAAATTAGGGTTAGGCCTCCTAACGGATCTGGATATCCCGTGTTCAGCCCGAACACACAATCCAGGCCCATTAACAATAGCTTGGTCCACTAATGAGCTATTGTTGCACTACCTCCCTAATCCTAAATTATGTTTGTGGGCTCCTTTTATTATATGCTCGTTTGGCTCCCCATGTTAAGATATCGTATGTCCGTCGATCAAATTAAGTTACTGACAACTATATTGATTCGACATCTTTTATCCTTAAGTAGTACCGCTCAACTTTATTTGTCATATCGGATATAATCCACCTGTAGGGTTTACATGACAATCCTTATGAGCTCCTTAAGAGGACATCATCAACCCGATGTATCGGACATGGATTCCATTTATAATCAACAGCCCATCATACATACAATGTTATTACCCAATTCATAGAGGTTGTTGATCCATAATGAATCTCACTCTTTTATGAGTCAAAGTAACGCACACTGCATATACATGTTCGTTATTATATCTGGATTAAGAGTACAAGAATCCATAATAACAGAGGTGTTTGTTCTCTTATGTAGTCAGTACAAAGAGAACAACCTCAAGTGGTCCTGTTCAATACACACAAAGTGTACTAGTGTAAACCTATAGTAAAGATAGACTAATACCAGATTACACTACAACCTTTCCAATAGATTGTCCAAGTCCATCTAGGTTGTGAACTATTTATATACTCCATAGGAAACTGATAATATGATCTTCTGTGTGACACCACACACCATATTATCTACAATATAGAATATCAGACATTTGTATTAACACTTGCAACAAATACAATATGCAAACATTTGCCCATATGATTCTCATTCAAAATTTAAGGAAATAAGGTTACTGCAAAAGTGATGCTTTTAGTATATAACCCTAATAATCTCCCACTTATACTCAAAGCATTGCTTTTCAGTATACTGTTACAGTGCGATCATCTTAATTTCGAGGACGAAATTTTTATAAGGTGGGTAGGATTGTAACACCCAGTTTTCCAAATGAGGGTAATTTTAAAATTTTATAATTTTGATTAATCGATAATAAGATTTAACTCATGTTCTGATTTTTGATAATTTTTTAATCAATTTAAAACTATTTAAAATATTGAATTGTGATTTTGATGGTTAACTAGTTAATTCCTAGTTTTGCTAAGCTTAGAGACTAACCATGACCATGGGGACCTAACCATATGATTAGAATAACAATTTACAACTTTTTAGACTAAGGGTATTTTGGTCATTTCGTGACTTTTGAATTATTTAGGATTTTGATTAATTGGTAAATTTTAGATTATTTTAATAATATTTAAATTGATGTATTATGATTTTGGTTATTTTTCATATTTTAATATTTTGGGAAAATTTTATATTTTTAATATTGTTTTTATTGGATTTGTTTAGTCTGGTTTGAGTTTCGTCTCGTTCCGACTTGTATTGTGACCCGGGTAGCTTGAACTCTAGATGGGAACCAATATTAAGTTAAGCATGGATGACAAGACCCAACATTAAGTTAGTTAATTAAACTAATTTTTATCATGTTAACGTAATGGTTAAGTTAGAGACTCAAAACTAGATCATTTTGACCCCAAACTTGAACCTAGTCTAGACTTAACCATATGAGACTAGAGAGGGGCAATTAGGATATTTCCCATTAGCCCTAATGGACTCTTTGTAGCAGCCACCTTTAGGAGATAATGATTCATTTCATTCATTACAATCTTGCCTCTTTTATTTTTCTTTTGTTTTTCTCCAATTTTAGAGAGTCTTCCCATTGATTTGATCTCCAAATCAAATCATTCCTTCACCAAACCTTCCCTCAATCATTTCCATTCTCCAAGGGAAGGGTGCTACCAAGGATTGGAAGAGGAGTACAAGGAGGAGTGTCCACTTTGAGGGATCTTCGTATCGAAGCCGTGTCCTAAAGGATTTTATTGGGATTTCACTACCAATAGGTAAAACCCATCCTCTAAATCGATTTTCTTTGCATATAAATTAGTTTTGAATCCGTAGAATCCATCCTCATGCATGTGTCCCATTTAGATTCAAATTTGAGGCCTGTTTGGAGCTTTCTTGATGATTTTAGATATGTGTCGTGTGTCCTACTTGATAGATCCCAAATTAGGACACCCTATGTGCATGAATGTATATATCTATGTAACTATGTAAATATACATGATGTAACATATGCATATATAAATAATTATGTATGTAATATGGATATGCATGTATGTATGAAGGTATGTATTTATATATATTATCTATTTTATATTATGCATTGTTGTGGTTCACTATTGTCTTGTGATTGTGTGAGTGCTAGCATAGGCTTGGTTAGGCCTAGTGAGACTTGTTAGACTTGTTGGGCTAGGACTTAACCTAGTTGACCTAATTTGACTAGTGTGGTTGACTAGAGTTGACCAAGTGTTGACTTTAGTCTAGTTTGACCTAGACAGCATGCAGATGCATTTTATATTTCATTTATCATCTCTCGTATACATCTTGACCTGTGTTGCTCTAAATAGGACTCTATGGCTTCAGTTTAGGACCTCTATACCTATCAGCTATCCAGAGTATCAGGCGAGTACATTCTCTGATAGTTCTCTCATTTAATTATCAATTACTGTACTTCAGTTATAGTTAGTTTTATGTGATTCTCTGTTACAACACGTATGGAATATTTCTGGATTCATGTATACGACACACGTACCTTACTTATCTGGCCTCTATTACTGGAATCACTGAAATTATTCCGGAATCTATTTTCGGAATTATCATATTTTGGCTGGACTCATCTCGATTCTCGTGTCGAATTCTGGATTCATTTGTATTGCGGGCCGGGGAAATACTTGAGTAAGACATGTAGACATACCCCAATCTGGAATCTCCCAACTAGAATCTACTGGAATCTATTAGAATGATAGCCATCTCACACCCGGCCAGGTGTGTGATGTGCCGTATTACCTACAGCCGTTTACATGTCGATCTCAGGTATTTTAAAACACACTGTTAGAATAGCTGGACTCACCTGGATTCTTGATCACTACGTAGAATCATCTTGTACTGGATTCATCTTATATTAGATTCATCTCGTACTGGATTTATAGTAGTTTTACACTTGTTTTGTATTTACTTCTGGACTTATTATGTTACCTTAGTTCAGCTAGATTTATTTACAGTCTTATTGCCATCATTCTTCTCTTATTTTACTTACTTTACTTTCCTTGTACCTTACTGCTTCTCTATACTATCACCTAAATATAAATTGCCATATTCATCAATAAAACTGTCTATATCTGCTTTATAGTTCTCTGTCATTACTTGGATTTTCTTGATGAGTTGTACTCGTTCCTGTCCTGACTGGACCTGTTGATAAATTTTACAGATAACTTGGAGTTTGCCTGCTAGCCTAGAGAAGACACAGTAGAGGTTGTATAGATAGTTATTTTAGTTGTCTTGAGTTGTATTTACTTTATGGATTACTTTATTTGAATTTTGAGATATTTTCTGGGTTTGTATATCTTATACACTTAGACTTCTATCTGATGTGTCTCTTTATGGATTTCATGTTTTATCTATCTTCTATTATGCTCTACCTTAGATGTGATTGAGTTTATATTCTGCTATGTTACCCCCATTCGGGGAGTATAAACTGCTTAGCCTTATACTGTTAGATGCATGAGACCTAGGACAGCATTCTACCGCCGACACTGCGGCATAGGCTGGACGTACCCACGTCTCCTGCCCTTACTCTAGGGTGCGGGTCGTGACACGCCCCCAAAAACTAAGCATCGTAGTGTTTTTTTCTGCTGGATTTGGGGATAGCGGGGTCCTCTGTGGTCGAAAACAGAGCCACATAAGAGTTCTGGTCACCGTCTTGGGCTGTAGAAGGAGCTTCCTCGAGAACTTGGTTGGGGGCAACAGTTTTGCGCACCGACGCCTTGCGAGTCCTTTTCGCGTTGGCTCGCTTCTTAGACGGGCTGGCACTCCCTTCAGAAAGCAATTCTTCGAAGGCTTGTTGGTCGAAGCGGACCACAAGCATCTGCTGTGTAGAGCCGAGCTTGGATGCGTCAGATTGCATCACCAACTTCTCATCGGAAGAGAAGGATGTCCCCAGCAGAGTCGCCATCGTGATTGCCATAAAAATCAACAACAGGTATTACAGAATACTGGAATTGATTGCAAACTCGCTTGTACGAATAAGGGCCTAGAAAGAAAGCCTAGGAAACAATCTAAGTACATTTGTTTAGTTTTAATTCTGGAGGGTGACGGTGGAGGCTCGAAAAGTGCTATTAACTCTGCCTTACTCCATGGACTATCTGCTGCAGTCTCTAGCTCATAAAGATATAGGTTTTTTCTTGATGGTTACCCGCCTTGGATTGCCAACCAACTTGCAGGGGTGTGGCACCCTGCTATTTATAGTGATTTTGGGATGAAGGATATTTTGAGCCGCATAGATGACCACGTGGCAAATCCCCGTGCCACATGGCCGTAATCATGCCTCGAGACTCGGTATGTGACTGATAGCTGGGGATTTGTTATGATTTGTCGTTGTAGCAAATCTGAGCAGTTGAGACCTGGTCAACTAGTCACGTGCATCAACTAATCTTCTGTGGCGAGCCGTATGAAGGATGTCTTGATCGAGCCGCATGAAGGACGTCTTATGAACGAGCCACATGAAGGAATATCTCATGACCGAGCCGCATGATGGAATGTCTCATGACCGAGCCGCAAGAAGAACGTCTCATGACCGAGTCACATGAGGAATGTCTTATGACCGAGCCGCATGAGGAATGTCTATGTCCAAGCCGCATGAGGAATGACTCATGACCGAGCCGCATGAGGAATGCCTTCTGACCGAGCCGCATGAGGCCATCTCATGCCCGAGCCGCATGGGAAATGTTTCATGACTAAGCTGCATGAAGGATTTGTCTCCCTCTTGACTTCTCGAAAAAATAAATTTGACCGACCCTCCTCATTGGCGAATGTTGGCACTGCGGATTATGGATCTCCTTGTTTAAAGAAGATTTGACGGTAGACTCCTTCAGAAGATTGTGATGCGCTTGACTGAGACATCTGAGTAATGCATCTAGTTGAGAGCAGGCCGTTACAACGTCTTCAATTGGCATCATATTTCCGAGATGATGTTGGAAAGGCGCAGTAGGTCGTAGTCGCTGGAACACAGACTGCCTTAATAGTGGAGCAGTAGTTAATGGCGGCTTGGGTGCAGTGATGTCCTGGAAAGAGATCCTCACACATCAAGTTTGCTTCTCTCTCCTTGCGTTTGTGAATGACCACCTCTCGCAGGTTGAGAGCAGATTGATCTACCTTTGCATCCGTTTTGTGGGCCCGGGTATCCTGAGCACCCGGATGCGTAGGTATCATATTTGCTCCCTGATCTAAGGCTAGTAAAAGCACTTGCTCTCGATCGTTGTAGAAAGACTTTTGGGACCATCATATTTGCTTCCTGATTTGAGGCTAGCAAAGCACTACCCTTTGTTGGGAGACTTTTGGGACCATCATATTTGTTCCATGTTCTGAGGCTAGCAAAGCACCGCTCTCGATCGTTTATAGGAAGACTTCTGAGACCCACCTTGTCCGTTCTGCAAGTGGGATTGGACGCGGGTGGTTCTGTATAACTTTCCATCAGGAGCCCGTATAACAGTTAACGGTGTTCGTCGACGGTCAGCAGCTTGGCCAGTTGACTGGGCTTGTTGATCCCGTACTGCCCTAGACTTCTTCAACTTAGCACCCGAAGGTGCGTAGTAGGAAGAGTCTAAGTTGGAAGGAGGGAAGGAAAGTTGGTGCCGTTTCCCAAGGAGGCAAGGGAGCTCTATTTAAAGAATGGAGTGAGCCCTTTCTTCTTCTCCTTTCCGATGTGGGACTAAAAGCAATATTTTTCATACTTCTACAACTGATGTATGGTTTTCTTGGAGCTTTTGTCGCTTGGTTTTGATGACAGTGCTTTCGCATCATTTTCTGAATACAATCTACGAATTTTGAAGCGAAGGAATAAATAAGGAATCCTAACTAAGTGTTGGTGCCATTGCAGGAGCTCGTATAACTAAAGCTTGAACGTTGTGAAGCACTTCGATGGTCGGCACGATCAAAGTACTTGGTAGGTGATTCGGTCCCTTTTTTTCTACTCTGTCCCGCAAACAAAATTCCTTTGCCTCGAACTTATTCAAATCGACGATGCCAAGTTAAATGTAT
>JANAVB010022597.1:29762610-29847622 GCA_029216955.1 Iris pallida
GGGGCGCAGACGGCCATGGTGTAGATGGGGATGGAGGAGAGGATGTGTTTGATCAGAATCATCTTTTCGCCCGGGGACAGGGTCGTATTGTACCAGCCCTCGATCTTCTTCCTGATAGAGGTCACTAGGGATAGCAAAAATGCTGGAGTTGGACTTACCGTAAACTAACGGGCAGCCTAAGTAGAAGAACGGAGGATACGCTATGGTGAAGGAGGTCAAGTTGGAGAGCCTGGTTGAGTGGTTCCTGTCCGCTTTGTGGTGGAAGTAGATAACACTTTTATTATTGTTGACTCGCTGACCAAGCATGTGGCGTATCTCTCCAGCGTTCTGTGGACAATCTCAACGGATCCGATATCGCCAGAAGAGAAAATGAGGACGTCATCTGCGTACGCAAGGTGGGTGATGATAGGGCAGCCAATGGTGGTATGGAAGTGGTATAATTGAGGATTGTTGATCATGTTATTAAGATGTCTGCTGAGGGCTTCGGCAGCGATAATGAAGATGGTGGTTAACAGTGGGTGTCCCTGGCGCATGCCTCGACTGGAAGGAAAGAAGCCTTCCGCTTGACCGTTGACTGACGGTAGTGAACCAGGAGTTGCTGATGTTTGCAAAAACAAAAGTATAGAACTTTAATGATACAAACTTTGTAAAGATTATAAGAATTCTGGAAAAGTACAACTGTAGGAATCTAATCTAGAAGACGATTGCTTTATCCCTTGGACGATGTGAACTTTGAAGATGGTAGCCTCTGAAGGTGAAGGCAAAAGCCTCGGAAGAATGCAGCAGCACTTGGGCAAGAACTCCTGAACTCTCTGATATTTCTGAACTTTATGTCTGATCCCCTTGAATGAAGACTTGAAACTCTATTTATAGAATTCTAGAAATAACTAACTTTTAGTTATTCTGGATGGCAGCTAAGTTGGATTGCTGCAGGAACTGGATTGCACAACATCAGACTGCACAGGCAGTTGTCTGGTCGTGGGCCAACTGTCTTGGACACATGGCATCATTTGATTGAAATGTGCACATGATCGTATGAAGACGGTTGCCACGTAACGAGCAATTGATGGCATGAATGCCACGTGTACTTTTGTTAATTGTCATGATGAAGTGCGCCACATGAATTGCGCTGACTTCGGATTGTAGCTGAGATGGATTGCACTGGACTGGATTGCGCAGGCACTGGATTGTGCTGCATGTACAGCTGTCCTCGAGCGCTGTACGGCACAATAAACGAACAGCCTCCTCGTTCTTTGTGCTGTCAGCTGTCAGAAGATTTGATTGTGTCAGGTAATGATGATATTGCCACGTCAGCTTGCGCAGTTGAAAGTGTGTGCAGTCTAGTGTGCACAATCTGAATGATGCGCAATCTGATGTATGCGCAATTCATTTTGAAAGTTGTATTTCTTGATTTTTCATGATTTTGTTGATGGGTGCAACTTGATTTTTTATGACCTACAAGACCCCCTTCAAAGTTTTCGAAAGTTAAATTTATTCAAAGTTTCGAAATACTTTGAATTTCAAATTTTAAAATCAAGTTGCGCATATATGAGCTGTCTACGCAATTGGATGAATCAACCCCACTTTTTCGGCACAATCTGAGACGGCCGTTCTCTTTTGAAAAACTATAAATAGTTCTCCATTCTCTCTCTGTCATTCTTTACTTGCTTTCGAATTTCCAAAAAGAGAAACTTCTTGAGCTTTCCCGATTCTCCTATCGATCTCCATGGCCCCCAAGCGATCTTCCGCCGCTGCTAAGGGCAAGGCCCCCGCCGAGTCTTCGGCTAGGGTTGCACCCCGTCCTTCTCGACATGAGACTGCGCATCCCGCTTTGCTAGGTAGATGACTCAATCGAAAAAAACTCTCTTTAGGGTTCTTCGACTTCACTGATCTTCAAAATCCTATCTCTTTTTAGAGATGTGATCATACTGCAGCCACCCTCTTTAAGGTTTTGGTTGTACAAACTAGTTATTCTTCATTTTTATAAAGAATATCTTCTTGCACAATCGGTTGAATTGCGCTGGCAAAAGTCAGCGTAATCGGCTGATTTGTGCACAGCTTTATCAGCGCAATCTGATGGTTGCACAATCTGATGGTTGCACAGTCTGATGGTTGCACAGTCTAATGGTTACGCGGTCTGATGGTTGCGTAATCTGATGGTTGCGCAATCTGATGGTTGCGCAGTCTGATGACAAAATTTCTGACTTTGATTTGTACTGATTTATGATTTTTCTATTTGATGCAGTTGACACCAGAGAAGATCCTGAATACGAAACTTTTGTTGGAACTTTAGCTGAACCAATTTCAAAGAAGACTTATCTCATGTTAACTTTCCACAATATGCCCTTTCGTCTTCTCGTCAGACTATTTTGATAGCACAGAATAACGAGACTCTGCTAAGTCTGATAAACGAACAGCCTTTGCAATCAGTTGACGCTGTCACCCAAAGGAAGCCTATGTTCCTCTTCGGAGACGCTATTGATAAAAGTTCTCAACCACGACCTAGAGTTGAATCGAGAAATTTTCAATAGGAAGGAGAAATTGATCAAGTTACCAGACTTAGCAAGATGTCTTCCTCATGGCAAGGATTGCTCATGCGAGCCATCCAAGGAGAATGGAATAGGACATCACTCCTTTGCAACAGGCACGGACCGGAAGGATCTGTGTTAAGAAAGGTCCGAACAATCGGGACATGTTCTACAGTTCTTTCGAACGTCACAACACTTTGTTGAGGGGGTTGAAACCAGGTTGTATTCCCCCGAGAACTCGTCTTTGCTACTACCGGTAAGGACATCGATTTTCGCCAATGAATATGCCAAAGCAGAGGGTAAATATCCGGATCAAGAAATCCGATTGACAGGTCTGGTAAACCCAGACATCAAAAGATGGAGCTGTATAGCTAACTGGATACTGGTCCAGTTTGAAGATAAACTCAAAGAAATTGAGCTGTATAATGCGGTACACGCTACTGTATATGGCTTCTTCCCAAATCCTCATCTGTTTTTGGCTCTAGCAGAGAGGTACAATTACAGAACAGGGACGTTTATGACGCCCCTTGGAGAGATGGGCTTGGCTCTACATGAGATGAAGTACATCTCATATTTACCAATGGGTGATTTGCCTTACAAGGAGTACGTTCCCGACTAATGACGAATTAGATAGACTTCGTCGAGAGAATCCAAAGATGGTAGAAGTCTTTGATGAGCTTTTGTGCCATTATAACATATGCTAGTTGTATTATCAAAGCGGCTCTTCTGGCACGTGCTATTCGTCTAAATGGTTGACTTATCTTTTTCTCAACCACATTATTGAGAAAAAGACAAAAGATCATGACCCATGTAACCCTGATTTCTTCAATCCCCTCAGCAATAGTGAAGTGCTAAAGCTGATGGAGGAAAATAAGAGGATGGATATCAGAGTTGAGGATGAACATCAATATCCTCCTCTTAAGGCTGGAGAATTTGTGGAGAGCTCCATAAGAATGGGCTACAGGTCCATGTCCAAACAAGCCCAGCTGGCAGGATTCTTGACGTACTGGCTACGTCGATTCGTTGTTTCTGGAGCAAGTGCAGTAGACCGCTTCCATCGCAGTGTTCTTTTTACAGCTGTCCGGTTAGTCTTTGGCTACCAGATGGACTTACTTTCAGCGATGACCTGTAGTATAAACGCGGGTCTTCGTCTGTATGTTGATGCTATGATCAAGTGCAAGGGTGATAAGGTGAACTTCCCCAGACTAGAGTTACCTTACACATACTTATTCAGATGGTTTCTCTTGCATCATCCATCATTGATGAACCCTGCCATGGAAGCAGTTGGTGGCAGTTTTCTACGCAGATTCTCATAAAGCAGATGGATATATACTAGTTTGAGGGACTGCAGAAGAACTCTGAACCTCGACAAAGGATGGAATTTTCTTTGTACTCCCCCTCCAACTGGTTATGAACACATGGCAGCGAATCTGATCGACCTGGGGAGGCAACCAATAGGTCGGGTATCTTTTGAATGGCTGAAGACAATCAGACCATCCCATCTAGTATATAGATTTGAAGAAGAATGCTTTCTTGAACCATATCTGTCGAGCCGCTTTGCTCGTCAGTTTGGATATAACTAGTTTCATGTAGGTAACGCCATCACGTGCCTACAAGGAAAGGATTATTTGATCGATGGTGCCCGGGCCTGGGCTTACTATAATGCTCGAGACACAAAGACTGTGTTCTCGATGCCAAACAAAACCGATGCTGGTCCAAGAATGTTGTATACTTATTCTCAGTTTTATACAGCTGCAAATACATTTGCTGAAAACTATAGCCTTGTTGATAGTTTTACAACAGCAAATCGTTTAAGAGAAAAGCAACTGACACATTGGCTCCAAATAACGATGAAGAACATGAGCCAATGGACGATCCCTTAGAAGCTTCCAGGGAAGTCAATTTTCCTGAGGAAGTTAACCAGCCTTTAAGAATTTCTCTGAAGGTTGTTAAGTCTCCAGTTAAGGAGAAGAAGAGAAGGAGAGAAGAGCCTTCTTCTCCTACTATGAAGAAGAAATTGATCTTGGAACATTCTTCGGAGAAGGTTACCACCAGATCGCAATCCAGACAATTGGCTGAGTCCACTCTAGATGAAGCCGCTACACCGACTTTCGTTCAGAAACAAGCCGATGTAGTAAACATAGAGAGCCCTGAGAGGCCTCTACATAGAAGGAAGAAGCTGGCTCATAGAAGACAGAAGATAACAGTTTCTTCTTCGAGGCAAATTTTATCTTCAGTAGTGATGAATGCCACGGCTGGAACCACCCTACCATCTCCTACCCCTGTTTCTGAGTCTGGGCATAAAACTCCTAGTCCAGAACGGAGGGAAGAGTTTGAGCAGATTGAAGAGAGAAATGAGGCTATAGAGCCCAGAGAAAATATTGCTGGGACAGAGCATAAAGCTTTGCCATCCCCTTTACCAATGATGGATACTACTCAACCTCCTACTACACCGGGGGCAACCCTCGAGGAAGAGGATCGTTTGATGATCGAAGCTTTATATGACTGTGACTTCGGTTATCAAGAAGAAACTGATCATGCCGCTGCTGCTGCTAGTGAAGAGGTTCCTGAGGACAGTGAGAGCGAGGAGAGCACCTCATCAGAAGCTGTTGATAAGACACAAAATTCGGAAGACAATGTTGAGATCCAGACATCTCCTCGAGCTATTGATGACACTCCGACTCCTGAAAAGGAGGCTGAGGTGCCGATATCTCCAGAAAAGATTGCTAATGAAGAAGTGGATTTGGAGGAAACTCCAGTTGCTGCGCCCGAAGGTATTGTAATGAAATTAGCGATCTTCTTTTAATAAATAGCTTGATAACTAACATCTTTATTCTTATCCATACAGAACCTGGATCTTCTCCTGCTCCTCCAGCATGCATGGACATAGTACTAGCGACGACAATTTTCTAGTAGCAGTCACCATTTATCCTGTGGCTCCGAAGCAGGAAGTAGTCAGACAATAGTGTCTAAAGCTACTTCTGCTCAGCTAGAATCTGTTCCAACAGATGATAGGCCTGTTGCTGGATCGAACCATGGTGAGACTGTTTTCACTTTTGATTCTTTTTTACAATAGCAAATGACAGACAGAATGACAATATTTAATTTTGCAGAAGAACAACCAGGAGGAGCAACTAGCTCCACTCTAGTTCCCTTATTCAAAAAGCCTACTGTTCGAGAAACTGAACGTCCTGCTGCCTCGTCATCAACAGGAGTTGCTGCGACTCCTGGTGCTCTGGCGATTAATCAGCTTGTCATCCAATCATTCACTAAATGCTTCTTCGAGTCCTTGGGGCCTTTGATCAATAGAATGATGGACAAAGAAGACGCTAATTTTTATATGGTTAGAGGTTCGACCTCTTTCTTAGTAAAGGCCATCCGAGAGCAAGGTGACGAGCCCCAGGCCACTTTACTTGACCATATATTAAATGAGCTAGAAGATTCAATAAAGAATTATAAAGAGCTCAATAAGGAGAAATAGAACTCTTAGTACAAGCAGAGTTTGAACAGATGGCTCAGGCAGCTGCAGTTGAAAGAGTGAACTTCCAGAATCTCTTGGATGCCTATTCTACTAAATCTGCTGAGTATAATTCCAAGTTGGAATCGGTGATCTCAACTGCTGAAAGAAAAGAGAGAAGGATTGTCGAGCTGAGAGTGGAGATTGCTCGTCTCCAAGAGGAATTGGAAAATGAAGTTACCGAGCATCAGACTGCAGTCCAACAACTTGGTGCTCTAACTCATGAAAGAGACGAGTATGTAGCAGCTCATGATGCTGAAATCACTCGTCGAATGGTAACCATGCCTACTTTTAATAAAGAATCTAGGATGGAAGTGGCCAGGAGGAGAGTGATGGCATCTCGCGAAGAACGATTGCAGATTCTGAAACAACAGATTGCTAATCAGATGACGCCTCCGTCTCCGTAGAAAGAACATCTTGTATCTTCTTGTCTTTCTTTATGCTATGCATGTAATGTCTTAAATTTTGATCAATAAAAGACATTTTGTTGTGGCTCTATTATTTCTTGCATATCTTATTCAGATATCCATAATAGCGATAGAAAATATATTCAGAGGTGCAGGACATGATATATTTCTTGATGATTTTGTAGAAAATAATTATATTCATTATATCTGCTCAGAGGTAATATGGACGTGGCAGAATATAATTTGTTGAATATTATTATTTCAAAATAGACAACTTAATCGAAGACGACAAGTTGTTGATATAGATAATTAAATGAACGAAAATAAATCGTCAAAAGGTACGAACAAAATAAATCGTCATAATGAACAGATAAACCTTCGGATGATGTTGAACGGATGAACCGTCAGGTGATAATGAACGGATGAACCGTCAAACGATAATGAATGAACGGGCGAACCGTTAGATGAATGTGAATGAACGGATGAATTGTCTGATATTAATGAACGGGTGAACCGTCAAATGAATGTGAATGAACGGGCGAACCGTCAGATATTAATGAATGGATGAATTGTCAAATGATGATGAACGGATGAACTGTCGGATGAATTAATGAACGGGCGAACCGTCAGATGATGATGAATGGATGAACCGTCAGATGAATGTGTCGTTTCGTTGTCTTGAGAATCTCTGCCTATAAATATAACAGAAATCTGGAAAGAATGATCATTTCCACTTTTCAACATAAAGATGTCGTCCGAAGATGTATCCAAGAAGGCTGAAGTCACCCCAAAGGTTGAAGCGGGCATTGAAGAACGTTTTGTCGAACCAGTCCGGCCAAAGCAGACGGAAGCAGGCGAAAGTTCGTCCGCACCCAAACCATCGCGGGATATCCTGGACTTTCTGCTTAAACCAGGAAATACTGAAGAGGAAGAGGCCATGAGGATGGTTGCTTGCAAGTTCCTAGTAGGCTCTAGCAAGGATGTTCTTGATTCTTTTGCTGATTATGTCTTTGATAAGGACGACAGTAGTCCGCGTCCAAATGTTGAGAGGGATGACAGTGATCTTCCTTGATATCATGTAATATCATTTATGATGAAATAAAAATCAAACTTTATTTATGAACTGTCTGATTTTATTTACATAAAATCTCTGTTACATTTATACATAATATTTTTTGAGGAATTTGCCATTGATAGGCATCATTGCAACTCGACCATCCAACTCTGAAAGTTGATAAGCTCCATTTGAAAAGACTTTGCTGACAACGTAAGGTCCTTCCCACTTTGCATCGAACTTACCTTTGCTCGAGTGAGTCATAGTCATAGGACGTCTTACTGTTAGAACAAGTTCTCCTTGCTGAAAGACTCTGACTTTAACTTTGCGGTCGAAAGTCTTCGAGATACGGGCTTGATATAACTCAATATGATGTTGAGCCAATAGCCGCTTTTCATCGAGCGCTTCTAATTCTTGAAGTCGGAGAAGATCGTTATTCTCTGTAGTGAGTTCATTAGCAATGGCAATCCTTAAAGAAGGAATTTGAAGTTCCAGAGGAAGAATTGCTTCACAACCATACACCAAAGAGAAAGGTGTAAAGCCTGTGGGATTACGGACCGTAGTTCGATTGGCCCAAAGACATTCACCAAGCTTTTCACTCTAATTTCGTTTGTTGGTAGACACAAACTTCTTGAGGAGCTTGATGATAGTTTTATTGAAAGCTTCAGCTAAGCCATTAGCAGCAGGATTGTAGGCTGTCGAAGCAACATTATCAATCCTATGATCATCACAGAATCTCGTAAACTTCTGGCTGATGAATTGTGGTTCATTATCATGGATGATTCTTCGAGGTACACCAAATCGATAGATGACATAGTGTTTGACGAAGTTGATGACACTGCCGGTCTTGACTTCAGCCAAAGGTATAGCTTCAGCCCATTTGAAGAAGTAATCGGTTATTGCCAGTATGAACCGATATCCTCTTGAAGAAGGAGGATTGATGGGACCGATGATGTCCATACCCCAAGCTTCAAAAGGCCATGAAGCAGCCGTCGGATGTAAAAATTCTGAAGGTTCATGGATAAAATTTGCATGGATTTGACAAGATCGACATCTCCTTGCATAATCGATGGCATCAGATACCATAGAGGGCCAATAATAACCCATTCGTCGGATGAGATCTGTAGCTTAGGATCGGGTTGATGTGCTTCACAAACACCGTCGTGAGCTTCACGCAGTACTTGTTTTGATTCATCACCAGCTAGACAGCACAAGAGTAGGCCATCATAAGTTCGTCGATAAAGAGTCTTAGTGGTCTGATTGTAATAAAATCGTAGAGACCTTCGACGAATACTCGTAGCTTCTTTGGGATCTTCAGAGAGTATGTCATGAACTTCGAAGTCGATAAAGGGAGCTCTCCAATCTTCACTGATAACATTAGCTTCAGTAAGATTACTGAACTCAATATTACGATTATTTTCGACGCAGAATAATTCCCGATTAGAGATGACTACCACCTGTTGTCTTTTGATAGGAATGGCTAAGACTGCTGCAAGATTAGCCAAAGCATCTGCCTCAGTATTGCAAGCTCGGCGTACATATTCAATGAAGAAGGCTTTGAATGTTGTAACCATGTTGATTGTCGCTTCAAAGTAAGGCACTAGATCTTGATGGCGAACTTCATAGGATCCTCTAACTTGATTAACAACCAACTTAGAATCGCCATAGACTTCAAGATATTCGACGTCAAGTTGTTTGGCTAGCTGGAGGCCAATGAGTAGAGCATTGTATTCTGTCACATTGTTGGAACAAGGCTCATCTAAGGAGTAGGCTCTTTGGATGGCTGACCCGTCCGGAGAAACAAGGACAACTCCAACTCCTGCGACGATAGCACCATTGGGTCCAATCCTGGATGCACCGTCAAAGAATAGACGCCAGGTAGGAAATTCTTCAGAGACTGCTTTAGATTCTAAAGTCTCATCTGGAATTTCATCGTAGAGTTTGGATGTCTCTGGAACAGGATGGGCTGCTAAGAAATCCGCCAGTGCTTAACCTTTGACAGATTTTTTAGGAATATATACCATGTCATATTGGGCTAGTAGAATGGCCCACGTAGCCAGCCGAGAATTGAGTGTGCTAGGCTTCTTCATTAGTACCCGAAGAGGATTAACTCGGGATATGACATGAATAGTTTGGCCAATGATATAATGCCGAGTCTTTTGGACAGCAAACATAAGAGCTAGACATTCTTTTTCAACCGGACTATAACGGTGTTCAGCACCAATCATAGTACGACTGAGATAATAAATAGCTTGGTCGTGCCTTCTTTGTTCTTTTGGGCAAGTAAAGCACCCAATGAATGGTCTATAGCACGGACATACATTAAGAATGGTATGCCAGACATTGGTGGCACCAAGACCGGTAGATTCATGAGATACCGCTTTATGTCGTCAAATGCTCGTTGATATTCTTCGGTCCAAACGAAAGAAACACCCTTCTTCATGAGTTGAGTGAATGGTCTGCAGCGTCTAGACGGATTTGAAATAAATCTCCTGATGTACGCAAGTCGACCTTGGAATCCTCGTAGCTCTTTTAGGTTGCGTGGAGGATGCATCTCTTGAATGGCTTTGATCTTCTCGAGATCCACGTGTATACCATTAGAGGTAATGACGAAGCCGAGAAATTTACCACTAGAGACACCCAAGAATGACTTGGTAGGATTCATTTTGAGTTGATGTTGGCGCATGAAATTGAAGATAGTTCTCAAGTCTTGGATGTGATCTTCCTTCAGACGACTCTTGACAGCAATATCGTCAACATAGCATTCGACAGTCTTGCGCAAATGATCTCGAAAGATGGTACTCATGGCTCATTGGTATGTTGCACCAGCATTCTTGAGACCAAACGGCATCACAGTATAACAATAGACTCCACGAGAAGTGCGGAAAGAAGTATGCTTCTCATCTTCAGGATTCATCCGAATCTGATTATATCCGGAGAATCCGTCCATGAAAGATATTCTTTCGAACCCACAGGTGTTGTCAATCATGACGTCCGTGATAGGGAGAGAAAATTCATCTTTTGGACATGCTTCATTAAGATCCCGGAATTCGATGCAGACTCAAACTTTGCCAATTTTCTTTAGAACTGGGACAACATTAGCTACCCAATCAGGATGTTGCTCTTCTCCGATAAAGCCACAAGCTATGAGCTTCTTGACTTCATCATCGATTACATCCATCATTTCTGGCTTGAAATGCCGTTGTTGTTGTTTGACCGGTTTTACATTAGGCAAGATGTTCAGTTTGTGAGTAGCAACTTTAGGATCTAGACCTGGCATGTCTTCATAGCTCCAGGCAAAGACATCAATGTATTCTTTAATCAGAAGAATTAATTCTTGTTTGTCTGCCTCTGGAAGGTTCTTGCTGATAAATATTGGACGGGGTGACCCGCTCTCTCCTACATCAATTTGAACTAATTGATCTTCGGTAGGAGGTTCCCTTTGTTCGAATCGAAGTTCCCATTGGGTATCCATTCGTTGAGCCCAAGGATCTGTTTCAGAATTTTCTTCAATATCCTCGTCATTTCCTTCTGGAAGTTCGACGGAGACCATGTTAGAAGATACAGTTAGCCGATAAACTTGACCAATGCTGGTGTCAGAATCCCACGATCTGGAATCAGAAGAGTTAGAGTGTTCTTCACTATCGGATTCAGAGCCTGCTGGGGATAATAATGGAGGTGAAGCATATCCGAGACCTCTTTTGGTCCTGCTATAATACATCTCTGACTTTCCTTTCGGAACAGTTGTACGAAGAGGAGTTCTCCATCCTTTACCGTAGTTGAGGCCACTCTTGAAGTCGTAATCCATCTTTCGGATGATGTCTTTCGATTGTTGACTGTAGCGACGGAGTTGAAGATGTCCCGTGTCGTTAACTTTGCTATCATCCGTATAGCTGAATTGTTGTTCCGGTCCTTTACTAAAAAGTATTGGACTTTCGCCTTTCTTACGAGCGGGAACAATACGATATAAATCTTTTGGGTGTTCAAATGAAACTTCTGTTTGAAGAGACTGTACAACTCCCATTGTAAATGACTGAAAGCTGTCTAACATATCCAAATAGCATTTAGCATGATAAATGATATCAATATACTGGAAAGTAGATGCTTTTTCATTGATTTGTACATTTGTATTTACAGCAGGACCTTTAGCCTTAGCAGGCTTGGTCAGATTGATTACAAGAGGGGAAGAAGAAGAACATGGAGGAGGATTGGCTTTGTTATGACGGAGGTCGATAACAAGCGGCTCAGAGGAGGTGAGCTCCCTTTTCTCCTTGTTATGAGATAGATTTATAACAAATGGCTCAGAAGAAGTGAGCTGCTTTTTATCCTTGTTACGACGTAAGTCAATAACAAGCAGCTCAGAAGAGGTGAGCTTCCTTTGATTTTGATCATCAATTGATTGCTTTTGAACTGGCAAGTGAATAGCCAGTGGTTTAGAGGATTGAGGACGAGAAACACGCCCTTTGACAGGAATAATAAGGGTGTCTTTGGGCATTGTTTCTTGCTCTTCTTCAGTATCCAAAGACAGGACAACCTTCATGAACTCATCCTTGTACATACGAGCATCGTTGCAATATGCTTCGACGCCTTTAAATGGATAGAGATCAGCAATCTCCTTCTGTACCTCTTCATTGTCATCCACATATTTAAAACATTGATGGAGAGTCGAAGGGACAATGTTATGCTCGTACAGAAATGGTCTTTCCAGCAAAGCATTGTAGGAACAACCATGATTGTCAATGATGTAGAAGGTAACCTTTGTGCGAAGATTGCCTATTTAGAGTTTTAGGCGAATCTTGCCCAGAGGCTTACTCCTTCCATGATTGAACCCAAGAATGGTGGTGATTGTACTGGAGAGACTATGCACTAGGATTTTCAGCACATCCAACATTGACTTCGACATAATGCTGAGAGCAGACACTGGATCTATCAGAATACGATCGACTTTCATTGAATCGACATATCCTGTATAGTAGAGAGGACGGTCGTGCCTGTTATCTTCCATCAACATGTCGTCTTGTGTGAAAGTTATGTTTGGAATTAACTCTAACACACTATGACAATGGAGGCAAGAGACTGGCTCTGCTTTCGGCTTCTTCCGAAGGGCTAGACAGGTTTCTGCTTGCATGAGAGCTTCGCTCAAAGTTTTCCGAATCTATTTAGAGAGGCACAAGGGCTCAAAGATGGATAGCCTGGCTGGTGTATTGGCTAACTGAGCCAAAATATCAAAGTTGTAAGGCTTTTCAAGTCCAGAAGGAGATGTCTTCTTCAAAGGTTTGTCGAAGCGGACTTGCTGTTTGCCTTTATCAGCAACCGTTGGCTTAGGAGGAATAGGTATCACAACCGGTGAGGATGTAGTAGGAATATCCTCAGTAGAAGCAGGCTGCACTGTAGCAGGCTCAGAAGAAGAAGCAGGATTCTCTTGAGCTTCGGGGTAATCCTTCAAATAAGCTTTCCCTGATCTGGTGCCCTACAGGATTTTCTCGTCAACTATGGGGTCAAAAGACACCATATTGCAAGTCTTTGGCTTGCCCTTGGAGCAGTCTTTCTTCTTGGAGGAAGAGGGAAGTTCAAACTCCGAGGCTAAATCCGGATGAATCCACATAATCTCGCCATTGTCAAAAAGACAAGGGGACGAGACCTTCACTTCGTGGAGGAGGAAGATTCTCGATCTCGAAAGTAGCTTTGGGGATAGGAATGACACCGTATTGCACCATCTGGGGTGGGAAGTCACCGAACTGAACTGATACCATATTTGCAGTAACAGTTTTCTTGTCTTGTTGCAAAGTGACGACACCAGCGTTGACCAGCTCCTGGATTTTGCCTTTAAGCACATAACATGCTCGAGTGGGATGTCCGATCTGTGATAGACACAGTACTTGGGATGATCAGTCTTACCAACTTCATCGGGCTTCTTTAGATCTAGAAGTTGGATTTTACTGCTTTTGATTAAGCAATCAAAGATACTCGCTGTGTCATTCTCGTCAAAGGAATATTCTACTTTACGATGAAGTTCTCTCGGTGGAGGTGTTGAAGGAGTAGAAGTGGATGTAGGAGGAGCTACGTTAACCGCCAGAGATTCTTTGTTCTTGTTCAAATTGATGTTTAAAGTTTCTTTTGGTTTACGGTTGTTCTGGCGATTGCCACCACCTAATGTTTGATGTTTATCCCGGTCGGGGTTAGACATTTGTACCCCTAGCTGCTTGAATTTGTCGGCGCTAACTTCAGCTGCTTTAGCATTGACAATGAAGGATGGCCAATCTTGGAATTGAGTAAACCCCGTCCACATGCTGATAATGGGCAATAGATTTGCCTTGCAGGTGTCTATGGTGACAGCAGCCGGAGTTCCCGGAGGCATTTTCAAAGCTTTCCGGCAGAATCTTTCAATAAAACTTTCAGCAGTTTCATTGTGCCTTTGTTTAATTTTATTGAGGGCTGACATAGTCATGTCGTTAATCCCCTCGTAAAATCGTTCTAAGAAGATTTGATTTAAGCCAGAGAAGGATGTGATACAACCATCGAGCAAGCTTCTATACTAATCGTATGCTACGCCGGCTAAACAGTCGACGAATACTCTGGTAAGAAGAGCGTCATTTGGTTGAAGTTGGACAGTCATAACCTCAAAGTGGTTAATGAACTGACTGGGAGAAGTGCTGCCATCAAACAGCGAGATGGTTGGGATATTATACTTTGGAGGAAACGGGACTTTCTTCCATTCAACTGGGTAAGGTTGCTTAATCCCCAATCTTTGCAAGTTGTCCTTTTCCTTGAAAGCTTCGAACTGAGTTCGCAGGAGCTTCACAGCTTCATTAGCATCTTCCAATGATGTAGAAGGAGCAGGCTGAACCACAGTGTTAGGAGGAGGAACAGCATGATAAGCACTACTCCCAGCACCTGACTGACTGGGTGTAGGTTGGACTTACACAGGAGGTACTGGAAGAGATGCTACCCTCAGCCCTGTATTAACAGACACCGACGATGCTATGATATCAGGATTTGCAGGTGGTACGATCGATGGCACTGTATGCTGAGCCACAATGATGGAATGCATACTTGCGACCATTTCAGCCATGGTCTTCAGCTTATCTTCTAGTGCAGCTATTCTTTGTTCTTAGCTGGCTGAACTGGAAGCATTGGGATCTTCATTGACAATATAAGCTGTCACTTCTCTGGGTACAGTGAAGGACACTGCTTGTTCTGAGCTTTCGCTGTATGCATCATAGTCGGAGAAAGAATCATCTCCTGAGTGAGAAGGAAGAAGACGTTCAGAAGGATCTTGAAGATTCCTTTGACCGATTGTATTTCGGCTTCGGGATCTAGTATATTGGAATACTCCTTCAGAGGATTCTTGGAGTAAATCCAAATATCGTTGGCTTGGCTTGCGAGGCTTTTCGTGCTTAGAGCACTTCCTACCCCCAGTGTCTCTGGAAGTCATGTTGACGAAAGCGTAAAGAACCTCATCTTCATCTTCCGACATAGGATCAGAGTTAGAAAAGTTCAGACGATCAAAGACAGATCGTCTAGTTGTTTGACAACAACACTTGATGACAACCTTGTGACTAAAATGATGATGATCACTTAGTTGAATTGGAAGTGTTGAAGTATTGTCCCGTCTTTGCTTGAGGTGTTCTCGGAGATCGGGAACAGCAACGGGATGAGCAAAAGTACGAGGGATGTGTTCTTTGATAACATTCAGAACATGGTTCCGGTTCTTCAAATGTTTTGTCCCTTGAGTGTACAGGGAAGTGCTCATTTCATTGGCATAGGTGTCCGGATTCTTGATCCTGGAAGTTTGCTTCTGATGATGTTTAGTCTTCGGCATTGGCTGTTTGCGTTTTGTCGAAGTTGGCCTGTTAAGATAAGTTCTTAAATCAGCAAACTCACCCCCAGGGGTTTCTGTTTGAGATACCATTAATTTTTCCTGTCTTGAACGGAAGATCTTAAGGGTTGGAAAATATTAGAACTCTGCTACTGGAGTAGGCAGAATACCTCTTTGATCAGTACAAGTTCTTTTAACATAGAGAGAAGAATCCTTGTTTGAAAGAGCTTTTGTACTGACTGATGCTGAGGCACGTTCAGTGTGATCTTCTATGGTAAAGACCGAAGAAGACTGAGAAAAGACCAAAGGGCCTTTTCCTTTATTTTGTAAAGAAGGGTTAGCTAAAAAGCGTTTCCCTCTGTTATCTTCCAAGTCAAGAGACGAAGAAGTTTAAGAAAAGACCAAAGGGCCTTTTTCTTTGTTCTAAGGAAGAGGAATAGCCAAAAGACTACCCCCAGTAGATTGCACAGGAGCAGCAGGGTGTTGTAGATGAGCAGCACTCTTTCCCTTGTTGTGAGAAGAAGAAAGATTAGCCAAAGGGCTGTCTTTCTTAGATTGTGCAGGCACAGTTTGCGAATGAATTGATGGCGCACTGGCAGGTTGTACAGGAGAGTCTTTGGCAGATGACTTTCTGGTTTTGGCCACAGACACTGTGGTTTTCGTATCAGGAGTTCTAGCCACAGAGTGTTTAGGGTGCACTCTAGTTGCTGGAGTGTTGGTTTGTGCAGGAAGATTGGCAGCCAACTGTGCCAGAGGTAGAGGAGTCTTGCTCCTTGATAGGACAGCATATGAAGTCTCTTATGTACTGGCAACAGCAGATTGCGCATGAGTAGTTGAGACAGATTGTGCAGCAGTTGAAATAGCAGATTGCGCACCAAGCTTGGTGGTAGAATGAATAGACTGCGTAGCAGTCTTGCTGGCAGACTGTGCAACAGTTTTTGAAGCAGACTGCGCCACATATTGCGCAGCAGCCTTGGTGACAGAACTGCCAAACTGTGCAGCAGTCTTGGGGACCCACATAGGGCGTACTTTGCTCATGGCAGAAGTTGTTACAGTGTGGGGGGTAGTCTTGGAGTTGATCATGGCTTCGTAGGTCGTCTGGTTGACCTTCACAACCAGCGTCTTCTGCGTCTTCCCGATAGATACAACGTCATATTGAGTTGTCACTTCCTCGTCGAAGGAGAAATTTGTCTCTAGCAGAGTCGCCATTTTGTTTGCAAAAACAAAAGTATAGAACTTTATTGATAGAAACTTTGTAAAGATTATAAGAATTCTAGAAAAGTACAACTGTAGGAATCCAATCTAGAAGACGATTGCTTTATCCCTTGGACGATGTGAACTTTGAAGACGGTAGCCTCTGAAGTTGAAGGCAAAAGCCTCGAAAGAATGCAGCAGCACTTTGGCAAGAACTCTCTGATATTTCTGAACTTTATGTCTGATCCCCTTGAATGAAGACTTGAAACTCTATTTATAGAGTTCGGGAAATAACTAACTTTTAGTTATTCTGGATGGCGCAAGTTGGATTACGCAGGAACTGGATTGCGCAACATCAGACTGCGCAGGCAGTTGTCTGGTCGTGGGCCAACTGTCTTGGACACATGGCATCATTAGATTGAAATACGCATGATCGTGTGAAGACGGTTGCCACGTAACGAGCAATTGATGGCATGAATACCACGTGTACTTTTGTCAATTGTCATGATGAAGTACGCCACATGAATTGTGCTGATTTTGGATTACGCTAAGATGGATTGCGCTGGACTGGATTGCGCAGGCACTGGATTGTGCTGCATGTACAGCTGTCCTCGAGCGCTGTGCGGCGCTATAAACGAACAGTCTCCTCGTTCTTTGTGCTGTCAGCTATCAGAAGATTTGATTGTGTCAGGTAATAATGATATTGCCACATCAGCTTGTGCAGTTGAAAGTGTGTGCAGTCTAGTGTGAGCAATCTGAATGATGCGCAATCTGATGTATGCGCAGTTCATTTTGAAAGTTATATTTCTTGATTTTCATGATTTTGTTGATGGGTGCAACTTGATTTTTTAGGACCTACAGCTGACTAATCTGAAGACGATGTCGATCCAAGGTTCTCTGAAGCCAAAGGCTCTGAGCACCCAGATCATAAATTGCCATTCCAGGCGATTGTAAGCTTTCTCCATGTCGAGTTTAATGGTGATGTTGCCACCTCTGGCGGGAAATTTTATGCCGGTGACCATCTCTTGATAAAGGAGGATGTTGTCGATGATGTTCCGTCCTTTGACAAAGCCACTCTGCTCTAGAGATGATCCTGGGCAGGAGGTCGGACATACGATTGACGATGATCTTGGAGATGATCTTATTGGTGAAGTTGCATAAGCTTATGGGCCGAAAGTCTCTGAAGGTTTCTAGGTTGTCTTTTTTGGGAATGAGGATGAGGTTAGCTCTAGATATGGATTTAAGGTATCTCGCTCCTTGGAAGAAAGCAGTGGTGGCTTCAAGCAAGTCTGGAGCGATAATGTCCCAACAAGATCTGAAGAAAACCCCGTTGAATCCATCCGGCCCAGGAGCACTGTGAGCGTCTAGAGCCCAAACTGCCGACTTGATTTCTTCTGCGGAGTGAGTGACAAGAAGCTGGTCATTCTTTCTATCGGTGATGATGTTGGGGATCTGGGAGAGGAAGTCCTCGTCCTTGGTAATCACCTCTTTTGCGAAGAGGGTCGAGTAGAATTGTGCCGCGGCCTCTTGAATGCTCTTCTGGTCTTGGAGCTGAATACCATTATCGTCTAAGATACGGTGAAGGTTGAGCTGTTGTCTACGACCCTTGACACAAGTATGGAAAAAACCGGAGTTGCGGTCCCCCAGAAGGTCCCAGGCAAGTCTGGCTTTTTGCTTCCAGAATTCCGTCTCGACCTTGAGGTGAGACTTCAGAATAGCTCTGGCAAGATTGAGCGATGTCCGCACCTCCGTGGAGGTGTCTGTGGCGACCCAAGATTCTTCTTTGGTCACATCGTCCTCCGCGGTTCTGATGGCCTGAAAGATGTTGCCGTATGCGGCCTTGCTCCAAGAAGATATCACCTTGCTAGTAGTACGAAGTTTGTCTGCCACTCTAGCCAAGGGGTCTATAATATCGACGGAGCTCCAAGCACCAGTCACAACTAAATTGAATTAGAGGTGATGTCTTCAGAAATCCAGGAATTTAAAAAGTTTATTGATGCGATGGGAGTTGCTTCTGATCTCGATGAGGAGAGGAGAATGATCCGATTCTGTGGAGTTATGGTGGGAGAGGTTGGATACGATGCCCATGTCTGACCAGAGGATGTTGATCATAATATGATACAGTCGGAAGTACTACCGCCGGGTACCTTCCTGTATGTTGCACCAGATGAAAGCGTTGCCGGATAAGGAGATGGGATGGAGTTGGGCGTTGAACATAAAGTTGTTGAAGTCTTCCATAGCCGGGAGTGGGGGCGGACGGCATCCAGACTTCTCGGAACTGCAAGAAATCATATTAAAGTTGCTGAGGCAAATCTACGTAAGGTTGCTAAAGGGAAGGTGGGAGGAGAGATGGTGATCCCAGAGGAGCGTGTACTCTGAAATGTCACAGCTACCGTGAACTGTCGAGAGGAAAGAACGGGACCGAAGCACCGGGTGCTCCATCCAGCAGGAGAGAGCCTGTTCCGAATCCTGAACAATGCCAAACTTGATTCCGGCGGCGAAAAAAATCTAGATGTCGTGGCATCAAGCCACCCCGGTCTGGAATTCGAGTTGGAGCTGGATGCCTCTGAGTCTCTTCTGAGGGATTTTGGGTTCAATGACCACTAAGATGTCGATACGGTGGGTTTTTGTGAGGCTGATGATTCTATTCAGCGTCGGTTTGTTGGCTAGCCCTCTCACGTTCCATGAAAGGATGTTAAACATTTGGGGGGAAAGGGGTTGGGGTTATGGAGCTTGGCTGTGGACCTGGTGTTCCTTGCCGGTTGCTGTTCTTGATTGTTCTTTTTCTTATTTTTCTTGTGGAATTTATTGGGGGTGTTGTTGCTATCGACTGATGGGGGAGGCACGCCCCCTTGGGGGGCACAGTAACTGGTCCCGGAGTCTTCTGTCTGGTTGTCGATAGTAACTTCTTCGGATCCTTTCGATTTAGCTAACACTAACATGGGGTTGTTGGGGTCCAAGAATTCGGCTTCCTCAGCAAGTCTCTGCCTTGTCGTGACCTCTCGGTCTATGGGGAGCAAAGAGACTCTGCTGTAGTCTTTTGGGTTAGATGAGTAGGGGATATCGATTTCAGGAGCTACGGGTTGTGGGTTTGGGGTTTCCCCTTCGGGCCTGGGGACCCTAGAGATGGAAGTTAGTTCTGTGACAAGCCGTGAGTTGCTGGATGTCGTAGTACTCTTTGTGCTGGCCTCTAGGTTGCTGGGCGATTGTGTTGTGATGATGGGTGGGTTTCCCGGTGCCTCTTCATTGTTGACACTGGCTTCTAAATTCAGAGCTTCAAATCTGTTAGTGGTTGATATCGAGTTGGGTTTTGGAGAGATAAGATGGCCCTCTTCAGTAGGAGGGAAGGTGATAGCCTGGGTCGTGTCTGTGTTATCTTCGAATGTAAGGTATGAGTTTGTGGGGGGTTGGGCGCGTTGCAGCTCCTCTAGTTTCTTCTGCGGAGGAGGATTCTTGGAGGCAAGTTTTTTTCTTTTGTTTTAACTCCGGATGAGCTTTGAATCATAACTCGGTGAGGTGTCCTCTGATGTGGTAGTGATTGCAAAAGAGGATGTTGTTATCGTATATGAGAGGTTGGATATGCGTCTGGCTCCCTAACTCAATGTGATGGATTTGGGAAGGTCTTTGGAGATGCCTAGTTCCATACAGACTTTAGCGTAGTTGGCTCTGGTTAGATTCCTGCATTCTTCCGTCATGGCCACAAAAGTGCCGAAAGAGTGTACGATTCTTTTGAGCGCCGCTGGGATGAAGCAGATCAGGGGGGTTGGGGAGGGTGACCCAGGTTGCCACGATGGCCGATTCCTCTTTAGGATTGAGGGTCTAAGACCACCTGACAACTATCATGGTTTTGGAGTCCACCTTGCTGGTGCCATGGGTCAAGGCGATCCGTTGGTCTTCAACCGAAGATAGATGAAGCAGAATGTTTTTGGGATCTAGGGGTACGACCATGTATGCCGATGTGAAGTACTATTTTGCAATGGCCATTTGTACTTTAGCTAGTTTGGGATACCCTGAAGAGATTTAGAGCATGAAGGTAAGGGAGAACTGCTGGTGCAGGGAGGTCAGATCAGCATCGGAGAAGGGGATTGATAGGGGATGTCCCGCTGGAGGTGGGGGGTAGTCAATGACAGGAAGCGGGACGTCGGAAGGGATCAGGAGCTTCTGGGCAGCGCGATCTAGTCTCACCAGATCAGCGAAATATACGACGGGGATGATCCCGGAGGGGGCTGATGAGCTCGGAGGAAGGACGAAGGTTGGGCCAACTGAAGGGGGAGGGGGTCTGACGATGCCCGGGGACTGATACGGGGGCCCTGAGCCTCCGATGACTGGCGCGCTGGAGGTGGATCCACGAAGGATGGACGGGCCTAGGGAGGAACTTGGAATGCCTCCGGGAGTTGGCGGGTGCTAAGGCGCATGGAGGAGGAGCGATAATAGCGACCTCGACGGGCGAAACCGCTAGCCGGCCTGGCCTCCTGTATGTGGCGCATATACCCGCCGGTGGGGACCGAGCGCTGGCCTGCTGGCGCATAAGGAGGAACATGATGTCTGCCCCCCCCCAAAAGGCCCCCCGAGAGGCCTGCTGGCACATAAGGAGGGAATCTGGGCGCAAATGAGGGAAGGTCGGGCTTATAGGGGGATAGGGCAGGCGCATTGAAAATTCCGAACAATGCATGACTCGACGACGGATGGGGGTCAGGCTCACAAAGGTGGGGAGTGGGCACACATACAGCCCCGGAAGGCGCATGGCCTAGCGTCAGAACGATCATGGGCGCATGTCCCTCTACTTGGGCGTATGCCCCGGAAGAGGGGAGGGGGGCATGGACTGAGCTCCGCAGAGCCCGAGGGCGGGAGAAGGGGATTTAAAATTTGAAAAGCTGGCAGAGAGGGGCGGAAAACCAGCTGGCCAGCCGTCGAACAGGCTGTGGGGGGCCTCGAGGCACCGGAGCTGGGCATCAGCTTGGACTGGGACAGGATGGCCAGGACAGAGGTCGCTTCCGAGACGACGGCTGAGGGCAGGGGAGCCACCGCTGCAAGAATGTGCCTGACGAGCGATAGCTGTGCCGCGGACAAGTCTAGGAGGGGGTCTTAGCAAGGACGGACGGTTGCACGTCCAGCCGAAGGGCGGAGGGGGCAGCACGGAGCATGCCGTGGCCGGCGAGGGGGGCCTGCATCGCGAATATAGTCATCTACGAGCCGGCGTGTCACCCCTATTTCCCGTATTTCGTATTTATACTCGTAGTTGGGTTTGGCACATATTTTTATTTTTCTGGACTTGTGGAATTTTAGGTTTTCTCGTATTTTGGGTTTCGGCTCGGCTCAGTTTTAGTTGGATTGGTTTGGTTTGGTTTAATATGCTTGGAACACCTTAGCCTATGCTCCACCCTCATTCCACCACAACCACCCCCATTAAATCCTATCTAACTTTTCTCTCTCCTCTTTACTCTCCATTAATTTCTCCATCTTCTTCTTCTTCCTTCCTCTACCAACACCATAGGCAAGTGCACCTTACCACCAAATAAGCACCACATTTTATTTGTCCATTAGCTAGATTAGGCCAAGGAGAACAACATTAGAACTTGGCATTTTGTGATTTGGAGCTTCCATTTTTCTAGATCTAGGTTTTAACCATTTTTGAAATTTCTTGGTTTTGATCTATTAAACTTTGATTTTTGCTTGTTTTGATGCTTCTATGTGGAAGAGAATTCAATTTTATACAAGTTAGACCTTTGAAAATCCAAATTTGGTTTTGATTTGGCCAAGATATAAAGATTTAAAGTTTTTGTGCTCTTGAGAAATTCATCTCAGCCTTGGAGAAGAAGACCCCCTCCCCCGCTGCGTTGTTTAGCGTCGGGCTACTTCCCCCGTGGCGTGCCCTTTGGCGCTGGCCGCTGGCCCGTCCCTGCGTCGCGCTCTTTAGCGCTGGTCGCTGACCGAGCAGCCTGGCCGCTGCCCGATTGCGCGCGCGTCCTGCGCGCCTGGTACCTGCACCGTTCGCCCCTGCGCACTTGGACCATCCATCCCCTACGCCATCCATCCCCTGCGCCATCCATACCCTGCGCCATCCATCTCCTGCGGCCATCCATTCCCGACGCACCCCTCCCCGTACGCCATCGCCCCCGGCGCACTTGACCCATGCGCCATTCACCCCTGCGCAGCCCAGTCTCTTGCGCAACCCAACCCCTTGCGCAACCTATTTGCCCAAATGATTTGGTTTTATTTTCTTGGACTCGGCTTTTCTTTCGTGGATTGAGTTTTTGATCTTATTCCGCACAGCACGACTATCTTGACCCAACACGACCTGGCACAGTTTTCGATGATTTTGCTGATGACTAATACGGTTTTCCTGATCCTGTAAAGTATGATTTTAGTACCTCTGATTTTCTTAATAAGTGACCCGATGGGGTACACACTTGACTTGTAACCTGTGATTCATGATTTATCTCGGTAACCAGATAACTTGACAGTGGCCCGTGGCGGCGCACTCTTGACTCGTAACTTGACTTGACTTGATGCCGTTGCGATGGCTAACTTGACTCTTGTAACTAACTCTGACACCGTGGGTGTTCCTGCTTGCTTGCTTGTGTAATCCACTTGTCTTGTCTTGCATCATGTCTAGGACGTGACTCCCTGGTTCCCACGGTCAGGGATTCGCACTGAATATGGATAAGGCTAATGACTAGGTCAAACTATAGTTCATGGAGAATTTTTAGTCACAGGCAAACTCGTTATCTGGGCACCTTAATTGGACTTGTAGCTTGTCGACGAGTAGAGCACATTTCTAGCACACTGTCATGTGTTGCACCTCTAAGTCACCTAAGGGTATATCGTCTCCTGGGCGATGTACCCAACCATACTCTCAACCCGCGGAAGGATAACTTGATAATCTGCAGGGCTTGGGACTGGGAATTTCTCATTGCATCTTGTTAGTAATTAGGCTTGTGATAACCCTAGTTAGTTAAAGTTGTAAGCCGTAGTAATTGCTTGGCCGCTTGTGAATGGATGGTGTCCAGCCTGGTCTAAGTCTCGTCTAAGCCCCTATACCTGGTACTCCTGTACTTGATTGTTTTACTTATTTTAACAATGAATGGATAGGGACAAGTGCTACTTAGGCGAAGGGTTACAACCCCGGTCCTTGTTTGGTTTACGGGTTGTAATCTGGCTCCCGGAATAGTTCCATATCCCGAGTCATTTATTGTCCTGTTGTACTTTTATTACCTGTACTTTTCTTCCATTTTTTTTATGTTCTGATAAGCTGGTTTTGTTCTTATTTCGTAGCCTCCCTTGTGGCACTTGCTCTTTCTGGGGTTTGACCCAGCTGATTTTGTGTGGCCAGATTTTGGAGCAGCTTCCGAAGATCTACCGAACCTCCAGCCCGATGGTGGCGACTAGAAGGAACCCGGGCTACGAGTGGGCTTTCCTATTTTGTTTCACTCACTCTATTGTAAAAATTATTCTTTTGAGGCGTTTAGCCGACGAGCACCTGTTAGCTCGATGCACATTTACTTACTGTCTGCCTACGGGCTGTAAACATGATTAACAAATCCTAGGGTTGATCATGTATGACTTAACTCTTGCTAGTCCTCGCATTTTGTACGACTAGCTTTATGATCAGCTGAATATATAATATTTGGGACGCCTTTTATTGTATATTTGGTGGTCTAACATCTTGTAATTATACTACTTGCTTGAGATTGAGACAATAGACTTGACCGTAAGAGACCGTTGGCTTGTAGTAAACCCCCATATCTAGATAGCCGTGACCGTATAGCGAGGTGGTTTCCATTTCAATATACGTAGCTGGCTACGTTCGCCCCCGCTCTCCAGTATTCTGGTTCTGGGGTGTGACATGGTTTAAGTGGTGGCCCATGCAGGTCTTGGCATTCAAGATATGTAATGGTTTACCGGATAGATGTCTCAATCAGTACTCGTCCTTGATCTTCGTTCATATCCTCTGAATCTCTGGAATCTTGACCTGATCACATGCTTGTATCGTTGTTCTGTCATGGTCCTTCCTTATTGTTTCCTATGTCGTTTTCTTCAGCGGCATTGTTCATGAACCAGCCGATCAGTAAGACGGAGCAACTCCTGCGGACCAGCAGCCCGGAGATCAAGCCCAGCACTCCGGAGTAGCCTCCAGAGTTGTGCCTATTGGAGGAGAGCCCCAGTTCAGCCCGTTCAGCCTGCCGAGCCGGATGATGGCACTTTGGTAGGTCTCATCAGGACATTGATAGCTTCCCAGGATCGTCGAGGAGACGCCTTGCACCAGGTAGTGGCAGATGCTTTGACCAGAGGCGGTCACCCAGGGAACAGCGCTGCCACCAGCTTCAAGCGCTTGAACCGTCCCTTCTTCGACGGCAGTGCAGATGCGATTGCCGCGGACGCTTGGCTTCAGGATACCGAAGTGATTCTGGAAGCAGCTAGGAACCCAAGAATGGGAAGGTGGCGGTAGTACTGTAACACCCTGTTTTCTGAAATTGGGGTATTTTTGAAAATTTATTATTTTTATTATTTATTAATGGTGTTTTAGTCATGATATGATTTTTGGTGATTATTAGTGTAATTAAAACTATTTCTAAGTCATGACTTATGACTTTGTGATTTTACTAGTATAACCCTAGTGTAAACCCTAGTTATTCCTTAACCTAGAAGTTGCCATGACCATGTGAGCCTAGCCATAGGCTTAGAACATCAAATTAGTGATTTTAGCCTAAAAGGATATTTTGGTAATTTACTAGATTTTATTGAGATTATGTGTTTTAAATATTATTTAATTGTTGTTAAGTACCATGATTAGTCCCTAACCTATCTTACCCTAATCTAGAGGTTAGATACTAACCTAGAAGCTTGAGGATGGATAATTAGTCAAGGGTTAAAGTAATGTAAATATCTATATATTTACATAATTGATATTTTGCTTAAAACCCTCAAAATATCTCAACTTTGGCACCAAAGTCTTTGCCTTCACCTTGAAGGAAGGCCAAGGACACCCCCCTTGCCATGGCCGGCCATAGGGCACCCCCTAGCACTACACCATTCTATATAATCCCATTATATTCTTTCATGATCAATTTACATGAATTTTAAGCCTACAAAATTCCATTTCCTTCAAACCTCCATAACTTGATCATTTTTGATCCAAATCACCTCTAGTCTTTTGCATTGGGACCCTACAACATCAAGGGTGCTAAGGGAGGCTAGCAATCCAGAATTTATAAGCTTTGGACATCACCAAGTTGAAGGACAAACACCCCCCTCTCTTTGATTTTCCATTAAAATTGCAAAAATAGGTAAATACCCATAAACCTTGCTAATATTCTAATTTTTCTTCATAAATGCATGCATATAGGTCTACCCTAACTGTGGGTCAAGTTTGGTAAAATTTAGGGTTGGTTTGGTGTCCGTATCAGACACGTATCCAAGGCTATTAAACCTTGTTTGATGAAATGCCACAAAGGATTTGATTTTGTTAAAATGTAAAACTAATTACATTTTCTTGTAGCCCTAGACTAGTAGAATATATACCTAGTTGACTGAGCACAATTTAGATTCTTTTTTGTGTCCAAATCGGACACGAACCCACGTTTTTACACGGTGCACAGACACGAAAAATCCCCTGCTACTCGACCCCAATTCCGGACATGACACGCCATGAGGACACGTGCAAATTGACACAGAGGAGGGGCAACCTCTGTCATGCCCCCCCTCGAGTTTGAGACACATTTGTGTCGTATCGAGAACACACGGACACGTGTACTGGTCGTGCACTGTCAGCGCACACGCGTGCGGGGGCCAACTTCGCGCGTGTCGTATCGCGCGGACACGACACTTGGGCACCTCGTGGTGACACGAGGAGGTAGCCCATCATGTGGCGAACACATGGACACGAGCATGAGACGTGTCGTGTCCTGTGACACGAACACGAGGCAGTTGCACGCGTGCACGACGCGGTCTGAACACGCATATCAGTCGTGTTTTTCACGACTGATACGGACTTCGTATCGTATCCTGGAGCAACGTGGACACAGGGCAGTCACTTGGACACGTGCACAACCCCTAGGCGAACCATCGTTCACGAGCACGATATATGTGTGCATGTGTGTCGTGTCCTAGGATGAATTGCACGCGTGTACGATGCAGCGTATTCGTGTGTGTGTGTCAGTTTACCCGATTGGGATTTGGTGAGTATTGACACATCAAATTGTGTCGTGGTGTCGTATCAGGCACCTAGGACACTAGAGGACACTAGGGGCTAGTGTTACCAACCCTTGGGTTCGAGCCTTAGCTCGGTTTGGTGTGTGTATTTGGGTTTACCCATTTTACCTGTGCACAGTGCACATTTCCAAAAATTGGGACATTTTCCAGTTTTCCAAATCGAAATTCAAAATGATTTTTGTTATGATTTATACATATAATTCCATGTTTTCAGTGTATGTATACGTAGTGTATATATATATGTGTGTGTAGGAGGAATTTGGGGGTATATACGTGTGTGTACATGTGTATATACATATATGTATATATATAGGTGTGTGTGTGTGTGTGTAACTGTGTGGTGTGTGTGTGTGATTTCTGGTTCAAGAAATCTGGAACACCCCCCCCCCATTCCTGTCCAGTTCTCACACACTCCCACTTTCACTCTATCTCACTATTCTCTCTGTCACTTCTCTCTATATATATGTATTATATATATGTTTTGTATATATATATATATATATATATATATATATATATATTTTGTATATATATATATATATATATATATATATATATATATATATATATATATATATATATATATTGTATTAGATTATATATTGTGTCATTATATATATGTGAGTGTGATTTGTATTATATATAGGGTATACATATATTGATATATATAGGTAGTAGATAGACTTGTGTATATCTATATATATAGATATCTATATATATATATGACTTTCTAAATATAGGTTATATGGAAACCTATGACAACTAGCCTATGGCCTAAGTTACTAGCCTATGACATTAGGGGCTAACCCTAATTGACCTAATGACCCAAACCCTAACTAGTTGACCCTTATTTGACTAGAGTTGACCAAAGTCAACCTTAGGTCAAACTTGACCTAATTAACCTAGAATTGACTAGGATTAACCTAAAATGACTAGTTTAACTAGTTTGACTAAAACCCTAACTAGTTTGACTATGGTTGACCTAACTTTGAGTAGTTTGACTTTAGAGTTGACTTTTGACCAGATTGACCTAGAATCATGTAGTATGCATAGTAAACCTCATTTTTACTATTTAGAATACATTGTGACTTGTGTTGCTCTGATCAGGAGCCAGACACCTCTCCTCAGACAGCATATTCTCTACAGACATTCATACAGCAGGCGAGTACATTCTCTGACCGTTTCATACTTGTTCAGGCTTTACTTTCTTGCTCTAGATTACTTTACTTGATGCTGTCACGTTGGTAACACGGATTGGTACTATATGGATCTTTACATGAGATGTTATCCCCCTCGGGAGCATCGGGTACTTCATGTTACGTGTGTTTCACTTTCATCATGTACTCCTATGCTTCCATCATGCATGTGCACTCATGTGATCATGTACTCTCATGTTCACTGAGCCCTCATGTATAACTTCACGTATACTCATTTATGAGCCTCATGTGAAGTAATGTATAATAACGTAACTTGTCTCGATCCTTGTATATTGATTAGGGAAAATGGGGGAGTAGAAGTGGACATATAAATAATTCCAAAGTAGTGTAATCATGTGCAAACTCAGTAGTGTAATCATGTATAAATTCTAGCCATTCACATGCCTATCTTGTACTCTACATCACTAGTCACTTACAGTTCTCTATATACAGTAGATATTTCCTTACAGCTATCTCTTTTACAGCATATATTTTCTTTCAGCATTTCCTGTATTTTACTCTATTGCCTGTATCGTATTTTCTAATCTGATATGAACTGTGTGAGATGTATTGTGCTCGTTCCTGTCCTGAATGGACCTGTTGAAAATATTACAGAGGATGAGGATGAGGCATGGGTGACTACATATTATGGGGCAGGGCTAGATGACACTTGTGTTGAGGACCCTCAACAGGATCCACCACCAGCTGAGGATGTTGCTCCAGTAGTCTAGACCAGTTTAGCTAGACAGTCTTTTCTACTTGTATTTTGTCTCACATTCTGAGTTGTATTTTGAGATGTTGAGATGTATAGACCCTTAGACTTATTGTATTATGAGTTGACATTCTGGATGTTATGTATCCTAGACACTTAGACTTATTTCATCTATGCTACTGTTCTCTTTGAGTTACTATCTATCTATCTGTCTTTCATTCTTCTACCTTAGATGTGATTGAGACTGTATATTGTGATGTCACCTCCATTCGGAGAGTATAAATTGTACAGGTACCTTTATATTGTTAGATGATTGACCTAGGACAGCGTTCTATCGCCGACACTGCGGCGTAGGCTGGACGTACCCACGTCTCATGCCCTTACTATAGGGTGCGGGTCGTGACAAGTACGCCTACAGTTGCTGGATTTAGCTCGCAGTTGGTGGGCGGCACAAGCCATGGGATTAGTGGCACCCATTGCTTGGGCAGTGTTTAGAGAAAGATTCCAGACGAAGTATTTCGATGTTGTTGCTCGGTACGACATATAGACGAGATTTACCAACTTGAAGCAAGGAGGCAGAATGTTCGATAGTTATGCATCTGAGTTTTCTAGACTTAGTAGGTTTGTCCCCACCTTGGTGGCAACCGAGTTTGATAGGGCCCAGCGGTTCCAGCAGGGACTGTATTTGGAGATCTTATTGGCAGTCGAGCAGTTCGAGCACGAGACGTTCGATCCAGTATTGAGAGCGGCTAGGAGGCACGAGTATACCTCCCAGAGGATTGTAGATAGGATCAGAGGTAAGAAGCGGTCCCACGGTCAGATGCACCAATCATCAGCTCCAGCCCCGGCAGCTAGGGGTTTGACTATTGGAACTCCGAGGCGGGCGGCCTCAGTAACGTCGGTTCAGCATTCGACCCCGACGTACCCGTAGCAGCAGAAGCAGACTTCCGCGATGGGATGTTCTCATTACGGGAAGCCAGGCCATGTGGTGGCAGATTGTCATAGGGCACAAGGATTGTGCCTGGCTTGTGGAGCGGCAGATCACAAGATAGGAGCCTGCCCGAATAGGGGTAGTTCATCCTCTTCCAACCTAACCAGTCCATCGGTTAGTGGACCAGCACCTATGCAGCAGCAGCAGTACCCGAGGCCCTTATTGCCTCAGTCCCAGGTGTTTCATCAGCAGAACCAGTAGCAGTATACCCAAGCCCAAGTGCAGAACAGACAGAGAGGTTTCCAGCAGAAGGGACCTGCAGCTAGAGGACAAGGTCAGGCCATGATGATGACTATGGAAGAAGAAGTTGCACCAGGTGAGGTAGTGGCAGGTACTATTCTCGTCAACTCCTCTCCAGCATTGGTATTATTTGATTATGGTGCATCGCATTCATTCATGTCTGCACGATTCGCGACACGGATAGGATTGGAGCCCGAGTCATTATCAGTGAGGCTCAATATACTTACTGGTAATGGTCTTGTGGGAGTAGATCGAGTGTTTTCCTCATGTCCGATTGTAGTTAGCAGTAGAGAGTTCCCCGCTAGATTCATAGAATTTTCTATGACAGACTATGATGTAGTCTTAGGCATGGATTGTTTGAGGAACCAGTATGCTAGGATAGACTGCTATGGTGGCAGGGTTGTTTTCAGCATTCCAGACGAGCCAGAGTTCTCATTTTCCAGAGACGCAGTGGAGCCATCTTCCCCAGTGTTGCGGATGGCCGTAGCAGCAGTACAGTTACCCAGGATAGTTGAAGAATTTCTAGATGTCTTTCCAGAAAAACTTCCAAGAATGTCGCCAGAGCGGTAGATCGAGTTCACTATAAACTTGATCCCCGGGACAGCACCAGTATCAGAGCGAGTCTACAGGATGGTGCCTTCAGAGTTGGAGATTTTGTACAAGATGATTGAAGAACTCAGGACCAAGGGATTCATTCGTGCAAGTGGATCGCCTTGGGAAGCCCCGATGCTTCTTGTGAAAAAGAAGGATGGTACATCCAGGTTATGTGTGGATTATCGTATCTTGAACTCAGTGACAATCAAGAACAGATACCCTCTCCCGAGGATAGATGACTTGTTTGATCAACTCAGAGGGGCTTCAGTGTTCTCGAAGATAGACTTGCGGTCAGGATACCACCAGATTAGAGTCAGAGAGCATGACATCCCGAAGACAACGTTTAGATCGAGATATGGGCATTGAGAGTTCCTTGTTATGCCCTTTGGAGCGAACAATGCGCCGGCTGTATTCATGGACCTAATGAATCGCATTTTCATGCCTTACTTTGATCAATTCGTGGTCGTGTTCCTAGATGATATCCTGGTCTATAGTAAGAGCGAAGCAGAGCACGAGCAGCATCTCAGAATCGTCCTTCAGACGCTTAGAGAGCATCAGTTGTACGCCAAGTTCAGCAAATATGAGTTCTGGCTCGATCGCATTTCGTACTTGGGTCACATCATTACCCGAGGAGAAGTGTAAGTGGATCCCCAGAAGATTGTGGCCATCGAGTCATGGCCAGTACCCAGTCCAGTGGCAGAGGTTCGAAGCTTCCTTGGATTGGCCGGCTACTACCGACGATTCGTTTCAGATTTTACAAGGATTTCAACACCGATGACCCAGTTGACCCGCAAGGATGTGCAGTTCGCTTGGACAGCAGAGTGTCAGGAATCATTTAAGAAGTTGAAGTAAGGATTGATAACGGCTCCCATTCTCACACTTCCAGATGGGACCGGAGGATTCACAGTTTATTGCGACGCTTCAGGCAGAGGATTGGGGTGTGTCATGATGCAGCATGGAAGGTAATATCTTATGCATCATGTCAACTTCGTGACCATGAGAAGAATTACCCGACCCACGACTTGGAACTGGCAACAGTAGTGTTTGCACTCAAGTTGTGGAGGCACTACTTGTACAGAGATAGAGTGAAGATATTTACAGATCACAAGAGCCTGAAGTATGTTTTCACCCAGAAGGACCTTAATATGCGGCAGAGAAGATGGCTCGAGCTATTGGTAGACTACGATGTGGACTTGCAGCATCACCCAGGGAAGGCCAACGTTGTAGCAGATACGTTGAGCAGGAGAGCCGGAGTTTACTTCCTAACGGTGCAACCAGAGTTATTGGAAGATCTTCCGAAGATGGGAATTGAAGTGGTTCTTCCTACCAATGTGGCATTGATGGCCAGTCTACAGGTTCAGTCCAGCATAGTTGAGAGGATCCGGATGGCACAGTCTACAGATTACAAGCTTCAGCGGCTCAGAGCAGAGTGTGAGGCAGAAAGAAGGCCAGAGTTGTGCATTCATGAAGATGGTACACTTCGGCACGGCACTCGTCTTTGTGTACCTAGTGGAGATATCAGATAGGAGGTCATGGCAGAAGCTCACAGTTCACAGTATTCTATTCATCCCGGTGGCACGAAGATGTATCGTGATATTCGTCAGTATTTCTGGTGGAATGGCATGAAGAGGGAGATAGCCCGATTTGTCTCTCGGTGTTTGGTTTGCCAGCAGGTTAAAGCTGAACATCAGAGGCCCGCTGGACTTCTTCAGTCCTTGCCGATTCCAGAGTAGAAGTGGGAGCATGTGACCATGGATTTTGTGACTGGACTGCCTAGATCCCCAGCTGGTCGAGATGCTATTTGGGTTATAGTTGACCGGCTCACGAAGGTGGCTCATTTTCTCCCATTCAGAGTTGGGCAGTCTACGGCTCGACTAGCAGAGATGTACCTCAGGCAGATTGTCAGGCTTTACGGAGTGCCCGTCAGTATCACCTCAGACCGAGATTCAAGGTTTACATCACACTTTTGGCGTAGCCTGCAAGAGAGTTTGGGAACTCGTCTCCAGTTCAGTTCGGCATATCATCCGCAGATAGATGGTCAGTCGGAGCGTACAATCCAGACTCTTGAAGATATGTTGCGATCTTGTATACTTGACTTCGATGGTTCGTGGGAAGATCACCTGCACTTGGTGGAGTTCTCGTACAATAATAGTTTCCAGGCCAGCATCCAGATGGCGCCATTCGAGGCACTGTATGGCAGGAAGTGCAGGTCCCCGCTAATATGGGATGATGTCGGAGAGAGACAGATGCTCGGTCCAGAAATGATTGCCCAGACAGTTGAAGTAGTCAGAAAAGTCAGGGATCATCTTCGGGTTGTCCAAGATCGCCAGCGACATTGGGCCGATGCTCATTGGCGTCCCTTACAGTTTGCTATCGGCGACCATGTATTCCTTAGGATCTCACCTAACCGCGACGTCATTCGCTTTGGCGTACGGAGAAATCTTAGTCCTAGGTATATAGGGCCGTTCGATATCCTAGAGCGAGTAGGAGATGTATCCTATCATCTTGCTCTTCTACCGTCGCTAAGTGAGGTACATGATATATTCCATGTGTCCCAATTATGATGGTATATCCCGGACCCGAGCCATATCCTAGACCATTCAGAATTGGTTGTTGGTACCAAGCTTTCATATGAGGAGAAGCCCATGTCTATATTGGACCGGAGGGAGAAGATACTCAAGAACAAGACTATTAACTTGGTCCGTGTTGCTTGGGGTCATCACTCTCTAGGTGAGTCAACATGGGAGCGTGAGGATGATATCCGATCGCGATACCCCTACCTATTTGACTCGTAAGGTATAATGTCTTCCTTATGCCTTATGCTTTTCATCATTTGCTTGCATGTATGATTGTATGATTGAACTGCTTAGTGTAGTTATTGGTGCTTAGTGTAGCTTGTTGTGGCAATCTCTAGCTCCTTGATTTAATTCCGAGGACAAAATTCTTTTAAGGTGGGTAGAGTTGTCACCCCCATTTTCCGTATTTCGTATTTATACTCGTAGTTGGGTTTTGGCACGTATTTTTATTTTTCTGGACTTGTGGAATTTTGGGTTTTCTCATATTTTGGGTTTCGGCTCGGCTCGGTTTTAGTTGGATTGGTTTGGTTTGGTTTAATATGCTTGGAACACCTTAGCCTATGCTCCATCCTCATTTCACCACAACCACCCCCATTAAATCCCACCTAACTTTTCTCTCTCCTCTTTAATCTCCATTAATTTCTCCATCTTCTTCTTCTTCCTTCCTCTACCAACACCATAGGCAAGTTGCCACCAAATAAGCACTACATTTTATTTGTCCATTAGCTAGATTAGGCCAAGGAGAACAACATTAGAACTTGGCATTTTGTGATTTGGAGCTTCCATTTTTCTAGATCTAGGTTTTAACCATTTTCAGAAATTCTTAGTTTTGATCTATTAAACTTTGATTTTTGCTTGTTTTGATACTTCCATGTGGAAGAGAATTCAATTTTATACAAGTTAGACCTTTGAAAATCCAAATTTGGTTTTAATTTGGCCAAGATATGAAGATTTGAAGTTTTGGTGTTCTTGAGAAGTTCATCTCAACCTTGGAGAAGAAGACCCCCTCCCCCGCTGCGCTGTTTAGCGCCGAGCTACTTCTCCCGCGCCGCGCCCTTTGGCGCTGGCCGCTGGTCCGTCCCTGCGCCGTGCTCTTTAGCGCTGGTCGCTGACCGAGCAGCCTGGCCGCTGCCCGATTGCACGCGTGCCCTGCGCGCCTGGTCCCTGCGCCGTTCACCTCTGCGCACTTGGACTATCCATCCCCCGCGCCATCCATCCCCTGCGCCATCCATCCCCTGCGCCATCCATCTCCTGCGCCATCCTTCCCCGGCGTACCCCTCCCCGTGCGCCATCGCCCCCGGCGCACTTGACCCCTGCGCCGTTCACCCCTGCGCAGCCCAGTCTCTTGCGCAACCTAACCCCTTGCACAACCTATTTGCCCAAATGATTTGGTTTTATTTTCTTGGACTCGGCTTTTCTTTCGTGGATTGAGCTTTTGATCTTGTTCCGTACAGCACGACTATCTTGACCTAACACGACCTGGCACGGTTTTCGATGATTTTGCTGATGACTAATGCGGTTTTCCTGATCCTGTAAAGTATGATTTTAGTACCTCTGATTTTCTTAATAAGTGACCCGATGGGGTACACACTTGACTTGTAACCTATTATTCATGATTTATCTCGGTAACCAGATAACTTGACAGTGGCCCGTGGCGGCGCACTCTTGACTCGTAACTTGACTTGACTTGATGCCGTTGCGATGGCTAACATGACTCTTATAACTAACACTGACACCGTGGGTGTTCCTGCTTGCTTGCTTGTGTAATCCACTTGTCTTGTCTTGCATCATGTCTAGGACGTGACTCCCTGGTTCCCACGGTCAGGGATTCGCACTGAATATGGATTAGACTAATGACTAGGTCAAACTATAGTTCATGGAGAATTTCCAGTCACAGGCAATCTCGTTATCTAGGCGCCTTAATTGGACTTGTAGCTTGTCGACGAATACAGCATATTTCCAGCACACTGTCATGTGTTGCACCTCTAAGTCACCTAAGGGTATATCGTCTCCTAGGCGATGTACCCAACCATACTCTCAACCCGCGGAAGGATAACTTGATAATCTGCAGGGCTTGGGACTGGGAATTTCTCATTGCATCTTGTTAGTAATTAGGCTTGTGATAACCCTAGTTAGTTAAAGTAGTAAGCCGTAGTAATTGCTTGGCCGCTTGTGAATGGATGGTGTCCAGCCTGGTCTAAGTCTCGTCTAAGCCCCTATACCTGGTACTCCTGTACTTGATTGTTTTACTTATTTTAACAATGAATGGATAGGGACAAGTGCTATTTAGGCGAAGGGTTACAACCCCGGTCCTTGTTTGGTTTACGGGTTGTAATCTGGCTCCCGGAATGGTTCCATGTTCCCAGTTGTTTATTGTCCTGTTGTACTTTTATTACCTGTACTTTTCTTCCATTTTTCTTATGTTCTGATATGCTGGTTTTGTTCTTATTTCGTGGCCTCCCTTGTGGCACTTGCTCTTTCTGGGATTTGACCCAGCTGGTTTTGTGTGGCCAAATTTCGGAGCAGCTTCCGAGGATCTACCGAACCTCCAGCCCGATGGTGGCGACTAGAAGGAACCCGGACTACGAGTGGGTTTTCCTATTTTGTTTCACTCACTTTATTGTAAAAATTATTCTTTTGAGACGTTTAGCCGACGAGCACTTGTTAGCTCGATGCACATTTACTTACTATCTGCCTACGGGCTGTAAACATGATTAACAAATCCTAGGGTTGATCATGTATGACTTAACACTTGCTAGTCCTCGCATTTTGTACGACTAGCTTCATGATCAGCTGAATATGTAATATTTGGGACGCCTTTTATTATATATTTAGTGGTCTAACATCTTGTAATTATACTACTTGCTTGAGATTGAGACAATAGGCTTGACCGTAAGAGACCGTTGGCTTATAATAAACCCCTATATCTAGACAGCCGTGACCGTATAGCGAGGTAGTTTCCATTTCAATATACGTAGCTGGCTATGTTCGCTCCCGCTCTCCAGTATTCTGGTTCTGGGCGTGACATAGCGGCATAGAGCTTCCTCGAAGGATGAGCCGAGGGGGCGATCCGAAGGGGGGCGAGAGGGGGGGGACATTGGAGGGAAAGAGCGGGTGGTGGAGGAGCTCCCGACCGGCTAGATACGGCGAGAGGTGGTCCATGCGGGGGCAGGGGCTGAGAGTAGGAGGGAGAGGAAGGGAACATGATAGGAATTTATATATATATATATATATATTTTTTTTATTTTTTATTTTTTTTTTAAACAGTGGCTAAAAGCCTTCATTGAAATAAAACGAGGTTGGAACCGGGAGATAGCCCGAGTTCCTACAGCGTGTGGGATAAGCCCTAACACAGGATCCGACAAAACGAAATAATCATAAAACATAACTTCTTTTTTTTTTTCATTTCTCTTTTTTTTTTTTTCTGACTAGATCAACCGAAATTCAAATTTGAATTTCAAAAGTCCATCAGGGACATGTGTAGAGGAGGGCGCTGGTCCCGAGGGAAGACCGGTGCACTGCCCGAGGGGGCCCGGTGCACTGCGCGAGAAGGAGTCACGCGTCCCGGGGGGGGGCGCGGATCGAGAGGGGCGCGACTCCCGGGGAGGGGATGCGCCGCCCGGGGAGGAGGGTCCGGGGTCTCCGGCGGAGGGGACGGAGGGCGGGGGAGGGGGGGGTCGACCATGGGGAGGAGGGAGGGGGGGTCGACCGTGGGGAGGAGAGGGGGGGTCGGTCCGGCCACCAGGCGGCGGGAAGGGCCACACCCCGGCGACCCGGAACCGGAGAGCTCCGGTAGCAGAGAGGAGAGGGGGAAGACGAGGCCGGGAGGGCCGGGGGACACTCGGGAGGGGGGGGAACGGGTGGAGCTCGGCCTGCGAGAATGGGTGGGGGGGGGCGACCGCCACGGTGAGCGAGAAGGAAGGAGAAGGGGGGTAGGGGGGGCGGTCGGCCGGGGAGAGAAGGGGCGAGCCGAGGGGGCCACCGACACACCATCGGCAGGGGGGAGGGTAGGAGAGCGCTCAGCGGCGGAGGGAGCTGTGCAGAGCGTAATGAGGAGCGGGTGGTGGCGGCGAAGGTGGCTCGTCGACCGACGGGAAGAAGGTCGGAGCTGTGACCGAGCCTGCCGCCGGCCACTGCGCGGAGACCGAAGGTGGGGACGAGGCCGGAGGACGCAGAGCAGCCACCGTGGCCCACGGGAGAGGGACCACCGGCGCCGGAGAGAAACCCGACGGCGAAGGGGAGGCGGGGGCCAGACCGGGGCCGCTGAATGACGGCCGCGGAGGGAATGAGAGAGCGATGGGGGGCGCCGCTGCGAGCGGGGGAGGCGGCCACGAAAGGGGGGAGCGTGGGGGGGCGACGCGGGGGCTAGAGGGGGACGGGCCGGAGGCGCGACGGAGCCTGGGACGCCGGAGGAGACGAATAGCTGGGCGGGCGCTGCCAAGGAGGGGGCGGAAGGAGCGGCGGAAGAGACGACCGGGAGCGCCGGAGAAGGAACGGACGCAGCGGGAGATGCAGAAGCCGGCGGAGGGCTTCGCCTAGCCCGGTTGCGGCGAGGTCGCCGCGGGCGGCGGGGGGGGTGGGTAGGGGGGAAGGAGAACGGGGAACCCCCACTCGGGACGGCGGCCGGGACAGCAGGACCCCACGGGGGGTGGGGCCAGGCGGAGGCCGGCCACCCGGAAGAGGAGGGGATGCCGCCGATGGGGGTGAATAGCTGGAGGGGAGCCGCCTGGCCCGGCATGCCAACCGGCCAGCCCAGCCAAAGGATGCCGGCGGGCGGAGCGGCCAGGAGAGGCGCCTGCGGAGCGGGCAGGAGAGCCGGCGTCCACATCCTCTTTTCACATAGGAATTTATATATATATATATATATATATATATATATATATATATATATATGTATATATATATATATATATATATATATATATATATATATATAATTATCATATAGAGTTTTTATATAATAACTTGATATCAAGTTATTATATAAAAACTCTATATGATAATTACATATATATATATATATATATATATACATATTTTTGGAACCAATACTTTATTGATGAAATAGGCACAAAATACTGAAGCCTATACAAGTAAGCGCGCTCAACGCGACAAGAGCAAAAGAAAACAGACTGCGCAGGGCGTTCACAAAAAGAGGACCGTGTCTCGACGACAGCTGGACGGCACCGCACGAAAAACCTGGAAGGAGCCTAAACAAGGGCCTCCCAAAAAGTGTTGGGGGCGTGTGAGCTGCGCCTCCTGACTTTGAGACTCTTCCTGATAACCTCTATGTATAATAGTGGTAGGGTGAGTTGACGGCCTTCGTATCTGTATTTGTTTCTGTTCTTCCATAAGACCCATATACCAGCGGCTACGACGATCTGATGTTCGTGGGAGCAGCTCCATCTAGACAGGATATCGTAGAAGCCCCCAATTGGGGGGACAAGATTGAGTCTGATGTGAAGCTTGAGCCATATCTGAGCCGCCAGGTCGCCAAAAAGAAGGACGTATTCTCCCGATTTCGAAGTGTGCTCCTCGTAGCAGTGGCATCTGGAGGCTAGGCTAAATCCGATAGATTTGATTGAGTCATCCGTCGGTAACTTTCGGTGAAGTACGCGCGAGATAAGGATAGACCATTTGGTGGGGATGCAAGAATGCCAAAACTTAGCGGATGTGGATTCGGAACGCCACGCCACTGCCTCTAGCCAAGATTCTAGCAGATGCCAGCGAGAAAGATCCTCACGAGTTCGGGGTCCAACTCCATGAGTCGGGAGTATTAGTGACCTGCAGGTTAGCGGCTGTGAGATCATCGACCGTCTGCTGCCCGAGCCAATCTCTGACCCTCTCCAAAATCCATCCGGACCTTGCTTCCCAAAGGTCCCTAATTTGGCATCCCTGTGGAGTCCGATCGTTAGGCTGGATGGTGTCCGGCCCTAGCCACTGTTCCAGACAGGCCGCAGAGCTCCCGTCGCCCAACCGAAGACGGATGAGTGGTTCCGCTTGGATCCGGCCCTGAGTTATGTGTCGCACGACGCTGAAGATCTGTTGTTGGTTCCCGCCTCCGTTAGATGGGTGAATCTAGAGTATCTAGCTCTCATGAATCTCGTCCATAATGAGCTCTTCGATCACAATTTCTACCACAGCTTCATGGAGCATGCGTCTATGATGTGTGTAAGTCTGCTAAATCCCAGACCTCCTTCTGCTGTGGGTTTGGCCATGGTACCCCAGCTGGCCCAGTGATGTTTGTCCTTGCCATCGCTATGACCCCAGAAGAACTTGGCGAATAGGGATTCTAGAGAGAGGAGGACCTTCTTGGGCGGGGAACAGACGGCTAAGGTTTACAATAGCATGGAAGACAGGACGTGTTTGATCAGGATCAGCTTGCCCCCAGTAAAAAAGAGTAGCGTTGTGCCATCCCGCTATAAGTTTGTGTATCTTGTCAACAAGGTGCTCGTAAATACCCGAGTTCGTCTTCTCATACACCAGTGGGCAACCCAAGTACAGGAAAGGTGGGTAGGCTGTGGCGAATGAGGTCATGTTGGAGAGCACAACCGAATGGGATCTGTCAGCATTGTGATGGATGTAGATGACGCTCTTGTTGTTGTTGACGTGCTGACCGGAGCATCTGGTGTACCCGTCAAGCATACCAAGGACCACCTCGATTGATCCGAAGTCTCCTAAGGAAAAGATGAGGACGTCATCCGTGTATGCCAGATGAGTGATCAGCGGATAGCCCGTGGTGGTATGGAAGTGGTGGAATCCGGGTCTTCTGGGCATGCTATTGAGACTTCTGCTGAGAGCTTCTGCCGTGATGATAAAGATGATGGAGGATAGGGGGTCCCCCTGTCAAACCTCGCGAGTGGATCGGAAGAACCCCGCAGCTTGGCCATTGATGGTGGATAACCACGCTTGTTAATGGATCTGAAAATTATGTCTATCCATAATTCAAAGAATCTGAAAGCTCTGAAGACCCAGATCATGAATTGCCAGTCCCGGCGGTCGTAAGCCTTCTCTATATCCAGTTTGATAGCGACGTTCCCTCTCTGGATGGGAACTTCATGCTTGTAATCATCTCTTGTGCGAGAAGAATATTGTCTGTGATGTTCCGGCCTTTGACAAACTCGCTTTGCTCCTCGGAGATGATCTTGGAGAGGATGTTGGACATCCGGTTGTCGATGATCTTCGATATGATCTTGTTAGTGAAGGTGCATAAACTGATGGGACAGAAGTCTTTGAAGGTTTCCAGTTTGTCTTTCTTGGGGATGAGAATGATGTTGGTACAAGAAATGGAGTTGGGATATATTGCCCCTTGGAAGAAGGAAATTGTGACCTCCAATAAGTCGGATTTTAAGATGTCCCAGCAGCTTCTAAAGAAGACGCCATTAAAGCCATCAGGCACCGGAGTGCTATGTTCGTTAATGGACCAGACCGCCTCCTTGATCTCATCCTCCGTGGGAGTAGCCAATAGGGTCTCATTCTCACTATCGCTGATGAGGACTGGGATCTCGGACAGGAGGGCTGTATCTTTAACCACCGGCTCTTTAGAAAAAAAGGTTGTTGAAGAAGTTTTCCATCGCCGCCTGAATGCCGGTTTGGTCCTCTACCAGTGCGCCGTTGTTGTCGTATATCCGATGTAATTTTAATTTATTTCTGCGGCCTTTGACACATGCGTGAAAGAAACTGGTATTCCTGTCACCATCGGAGTCCTAGGTCAGTCTGGCTTTTTGTTTCCAGAATTCTGTTTCAACTTTAAGCCTGGATTTGAGAATGGATCTGGCCAGGTTGAGCGTGGCACGGGCATTCGGTGAGCGGTGAATGGCAAACGCGGACTCAGCTCTAGTGACGTCGTCCTTCGCTACCTTGATGGCCTGAAAGATGTCTCCAAAAGCCTGCTTGCTCCAGGACGTTAAGGCCGTCTGGGTGGCTTTCAGTTTCTCTGCCAACCGAGCCATTGGATCAAGGATCGAGACGGAGTTCCACGCGTAGTGGACTACGCTCTAGAATTATGGGTGATGACGCCAGAAGTCGAGGAAGCGGAAGGCTTTTTTAGTACTGATGTGGTTGTCATTGATCTTGATGAGTAGGGGGAGTGGTCCGATTCTGTGGCATTCAAATGAGAGAGGTGAGTGATCAGGCCCATGTTAAACCAGCTGTCGTTGACCATCGCCCGGTCTAACCGAAAGTACTGTCTTCGATGTCCTTCTTACATGTTACACCAAGTAAATGCACTGCCGTGGAAGGGGATGGGGGATAGATTTCTGTGGAAGATGAAGTTGTTGAAATCGTCCATCGCAGGCTGTAGCGGCGAGCGGACCCGAATTTCTTCTCTCTTTTGGACACCGTGTTGAAGTCTCCGATGCAGAACCACGGGAGGTCTGGGGTGGGTGAGGTGACCTCCAACAGGTCATCCCAAAGCGAACGTCGTTCCTGGATGTCACAATTACCGTGCATAATGGAAAGGATGGAGCGGGACTTGAGATTCGAGTGCTCGACCCAATAAGATAAGGCCTGAGGCGAGTCTTTGATTATGCCAAATCTGAATTCCGACGCAAAGAAGATCCAGATGTCATTACATCTGGAGATTGTGTGGGGGAATCCCAGTTTGAGTTAAGTGGCTTTGATTCTTTTATGGGGTATTTTTGGTTCGATGATGATAAGGAGGTCTATTCTATTAGTTTTTTTTAGGCTGAGGATTCTATTCAGCATCGTTTGTTCCCAAGCCCTCTGACATTCTAGGAGATGATGTTAAGCATCTGATGAGATAGTGGGGGTGGGGAGATTTAGCTTCATGGCGGCCCTAGTAATCATGGCCGACTGCTGCTTTTGATTATTTTTGTTCTTTTTTTGGCTGAGATTCTTTTGGTGGGTGTGGAAGTGGGTCCTTTGGGTCCGGGGGCACTGATGGCCCCATTACTGATGTCTGTCCAGGTGGAGATAGGCACATTATCTTCTTCTAGAGCACATAGGGTATTGTCCTGGTCCAAGAAGCCCATTTTCTTGGCTTGCCAGAACTTGCCTGTGAACGCGGGATCAATAATTCCTGCCTCGGAGCGCCATGATATGTCACTGTCCTGAACGTCCCCTTCTAAATCTTGCCTGAACCTGCCGGTTAAGGAGGGGTTCATTTTGGTTTGTGCGTCCGATGTTTGGGGGAGAGGCTTTAGGGGGTCAGCAACTGTCGGGGGTGTAATATCCTCTGAAGAGCGACTGGTAGGAATAGTGACCAGGGGTCGGTGGGCTGAATGCTGTACTGGGCGGTATTCCGTCTGATCCTCTCCTGGCCGCTGGGGTCGGCATGAGGGGAGAGGGGAATAGAGAGATTCTTCTGCATGGGAAGGGAATATGTGCCTAGAAAGGTTATGGGTGGAGGGGGTGGATTGTGTGATGCTAGCACTGGCGGTGCCTGAGTGAGGAGGAAAATCTGGCTGGTAAGCTTCGGTGGCGGGTGCGGTGGTATCTCTGGAATGATCGGGGGCATTATCGGTAGTGGAGAAATTGAGAAGAGCAAAGGCATTCTTGAGTGAGATTGTTGGAGGATTGTATGGTACGATAACGGAGCTGTTCCTGGAGTTCGGCCGGGAATAAGGCGATAGTGCAGTGACTTCCATCCGAGGGTTGGGCTTGGTGGGTTGAGTCTGATTCTCAAATTTTGGGGCCCGTTGGGCCGCTGGCGTGCGCGGGGTGCGCGTGGTGGTCTTCTTGAGCTTTGGATGGGCCCAGTAACAGTGCTGCTTGGAATGTCCGCTCATCTGATAGTGATTGCAGAAGATGATGTTGTTATCGTAGACCAGCGTCTGGCGGTGGATTTGGTCGCCAAGCTCAATTTCTAAGAGTTTGGGAGGGTCTTTCGCGAGGTCTAGTTCCACACATATCTTCGCGTAGTGGTATTTGGAAAGATTGCGGGTTTCTTCTGCGATGGCTACCAGGGTCCCAAAGGAACTGGCTATCCTTTTGAGGGCTACTACGGGGAAGCAGACCAGGGGCAGGTTGGGGAGGGTGATCCACGTGGATATGATAGTCGAGTTGACTTTTGGATTGAAGTTAGGAGACCATTTGACAATTTTGGCAGTGTGAGTGCCAAATTTGGTTGTGCCCTTGGCCCAGACTACAGCGTAGTCTGATCCCTATGTTAGGTGGAGAAGCATGTGCTTGGGGTCGAACAGAGCGACCCGGAAGGTTGCAGAGAGACCCCATTTGGCGACAGATTCGGTGACCAATGGGATTTTCGGGCATCCAGATCCGAATTTGAGGATGAACATTTTGTTGAAGGGGATGGAAAGGGATGAAATCTCTTCCGCGTCGAAAGGGACCCGGATGGGGTATCCAGCGTTAGAAGGCGCAAAGGTAATGTCTGGAAGCTGAATCTCTACTGCCTGGCATGGTAAGTTCTTCCTCCGATCTCGCCGGAGAACCTCGACGTAGGATTGGGATCTTGGGGGGGTACCGCGCTAGGGATGGACGAGGGAGAGGAGGCTCCGGATGGAGGCCCAGAACGGGGGAAGTCCAAAGAATCGGGGTGCCCGGTAATGGATGAAGGGTCTCCTGCTCGAAAGCAGCTCCCGTCGAGGGGGCTACCGGGACGGGTTCTGCGAACGTCGAAATGAGCCGTGCGCCAAGGGGAGCACAACCGGAGTGAGTAATCGTCGGGGGCAGAGGTGCAACAAATGCCGTGGGGACGTTAGGGTACGTCCTGCCAACTGGGCCGGGGGAAGGGGTATCGTTTGCCAGGGATGACGGGGGCGCCTAGCCTACGGGGCTGACACCAATCAGGGCTTGCGTCGTTGAGCTCAGATTGGCATATATATATATATATATATTGTAGTGCCCCGTCCCGTAAAGTCAATCGGAGGAATCGAAATGCCGACGACGTTCGGACTTAGCCTTGCAACGGTTGCTCGAAGGCTCGCTCAGTCGAGGCGACTCCTCACTCAGGTGGGGGAGTTTCGGTGAACTCGCCTCATCTTAGCCTTCACTTAATAACTCGCATGTTTTCGACTTGCACAAGTTAGGCTTGATAATAAAAGTTACGCATCCACATAGCTAAGGGAGTAATCCCGACGGGTCAGAATGTATTAGAACATGGAAAATGGTCCCACGGTCAGCTTAGAAGTCTGCTCAGCGTGCTTTTAAAATGACACTCGATCCTTCGTCTCGTGGCTTGGGAGAAAGAAGTTGGCCTAAGTTGATAAGTTGCAATGACACTCGAATTCGCCTAAGTCATAGACATCGCCTGCACGAATGCTTGATAAAGCATGCACGGTCCCATCGTTGAAGGCTTGGCATAGCCTTCGTATGTTCCATGGGTTAAGTCGTATTGCACGGCTTGTGGCTTAAGTCTAGGCACCCGAGAACTTGGTTGTTCAAGTCAAACGCGTGCACGACACGTACTCTCGATGCGAAGCTTGGCGTAGCCTTTGCTCGTCAAGTCGTTGCGCAAATAAGTTAGGCAAAGTTATGTTGGTCGATCTAAGCCATTTCTAGCACTGTCCCACTCTATGTGCGGTTGTCAAGTCGTGTAGTCCCTCGAGAGCAAGGCTCATCATATAAAGTATATCACTTGAGCAATAGCGTCGCCTAGAGAACCAGGTTTGTCTAAGGCACGAGCCACGGTAGATTTAGTAAAGAGTATGCCACGGACAAAGTAAGTCCACGCGACTGGTTGTCATCGAGAACGGTCCCGCTACTTGGGAGTCTCGATAAGCCTCGTACACGAGATCGGTTCCGCTACTTGGAGTCTCGCTAAGTCTCGATAATCTCGTACACGAGATCGGTCCCGCTACTTTGGAGTCTCGCTAAGTCTCGATAGGGAAGTTCACAAGATCGGTCCCGCTACTTGGGAGTCTCGATAAGTCTTGCACACGAGATCGGTCCCGCTACTTGGGAGTCTCGGCAAGTCTCGTACGAAATTGGTCCCGCTACTTGGGAGTCTCGATAAGTCTCACACGAGATCGGTCCCGCTACTTGGGAGTCTCGGTAAGTCTCGCACAAGATCGGTCCTGCTACTTTGGAGTCTCGATAAGTCTCGCAGAAGATCGGTCCCGCTACTTGAAAATCTCGATAGAAAGTTGAAAAGCATGGTCATGAATAAGAAAGGACTTAATAGATCGAGTTGAGTCTGCATGGTCATTGGACAACTTGTCGACAAGGTATAGTCTTCTCGAATGATCACCGGGGCACCGGAATCATGTCGGCCCGGGAGAAGCGAGACGGCTCAAAGTAGGATGCTGGATAACCGTATGGAAGATTCAGCGCCTCCGGGCTAGCTACCGTGGAGGGACGGTCCGATATCCCCGAGCCGGGTCTAAGATAGCTTGACATTGCTAGTGACCACTCATATAGATGGGTCGGCAGAACAGCGACAAACCGCATGTATGCCTTTGGATTGAGTTTAGAACTTGAATGCTTGTCCAGTCGGTAACACGACATCTGGGCCTAAGATTAGGCTGCAGTATAGGCACCGTGCTTGGCACGATACTTGGCATCGGGATGTTCATGAAATCGACACTATGTTTCACAAGTCTTGTCTAAGTTGGTTTATATGTTAAGTCAGAAAGGGCCGTAAGGCAAGTTGATTAAGTCTGGTTGGTACTTGGGAGGCACGGCCTCAACTTCATGGCACGATCAGTCTACTGGCACGACCTGTACGAGTCGTCCCCCTTGATGTCGCTGGCACGAGAATTGGTCTTGAGACACTTGAGTTTAAGTAAAGGTCATGGCACGCCCGAGTTTGCATAAGTTGCTCCTCGACGAGGTACTGTCTCGAATATGTTGAAGACTCGAATAGAGTATCGCACGACCATGTCGTCGCGTTATCAAGTATAGGCCAAGGCGTTGTTGTCTTAAAATTGATCCTAAAGCAAGACTAGAAAGACAATCAAAAAGGGATTAAGCTGTACGAAGTAAATGAACGTGTCGGTTTTTTATGGGTGGGCGAGGAGCTCACTCCACTAGTACAGTTGAGTACTGACACCCACACCGTTTCCATGTGCAGGCACAGGTAGAAGCTCGTGGTATGGAGCTCGCTTGGACGCATTAAGGCACGGAGTTCCTTGGCGATTCGAAGCGTGCGACCATGTGGAGACAAAGACTTATACGGGACATAATATATGGACATTGCCTTCCGAAGCTTCTGCTGGCTCAAGAATTGTATCGAGAGATGAGAGAAAGCAGAGTGACTTGTAAAATGAAAAAAAAAGTGAGCATGAGAGACTTGTAATCATGGCCTTGCGTCTATTGTAATCTGATTGTTCAATATCAATAAAGAGCACTTTTGAATAACTTGTGTTTTGCCTCTAAATTTCTGCTGCATGTTCAATGTTTTTGCTTGGGACTTCTGTACGACGACCCCGTCGCCGCCACTGTAATCGACCGTTATGAAACTGCCTTGCACGAGCGCAATCTAGGCTCGTACAGTACATGCCTTAGCAAAGACGATCGCTCCTACGGGAGCGAGGCATGACATAATGGTATCAGAGCACAGCTTTACGTCCTTGGACTTCAAGTTGAATTTCTTAGTTTTGAAAGCTCGTCGTTGATAAAGAAGTATGTACTATCTCTCCAATGTCCCATGGCATATCCAAACAATAAGTCTAAATATTTTCAAAAGCTCGTACAAGCGTTCAATCGAACGCATCGGTAGGCCATCGTCGGACGCATTGGTAGGCCTTTGTGCCAAACGGCGTCAAACTTGACTTGATAGGAAACGCATGCTAAAGTTAGCAAAGTCGTGCATGCATGCCCAAATAGTCCTACGTCGACATTAGCAAATGATGCGTGTGAAATCGGAGTATAGTCCGTACGGGATGGCTATGCACACGACCTTTTGGCTAAGTTGTGCCGCGTATCGCGTACCTCGACTTTTTGGTGCAAACAAATCGCGAGCAATATTAAATATCACTTGTTCGAGAACGGAGATACACATAGAGTGTATATCGAAAGGAACGCTATCGAACTAATGCTTAGGTAGACACGGAAGATTGGATTAGATTTTGAGGAATAGTGTGAACGACTTAGTACGTCGATACGACATGAGCGATTACGCTAGAGATTCGTCGAACGAATCTGAAAGATGTGTTAGTGAGTAACACGAATGTGATTTGGACTAGATCGGATGGCTCGAATCTTGAGTGATGTATGGTCTGTCTTGGAAATCATTCGAGCAAAAATTGAGGATTTGATGTAACAACGAGTATGTCAGCGAGGCAATGCGATCGCACAAAGCCTTAGAACGCGTCATGCTTAGTTGGTCATGACTTCGAATGTCCCGAATGAGATGTCATTCGAACAACTTGTGAATGGGCAACGCGAGTTAGAAAATGATTCGGAATGATGAATAAAGTGAATGTCTTGATCGAGGAAACCTAGGGGATCGTGCTTGTGATTTTGGATTGAGTCAAATGAAATATGTATTGAGTTTTGGATAACGATCTTAAAACTAGCTTGAGAAATAGAGATCGAACTTGATCTTGAATATCGAGAAGATTGTGGAATATCCAACTCGAACAATAGCATCAGCTGCACGACTCGGAGTTCGTTACAAAAGGAAGATCGTCAGGTTACGTACATCATCGATGGTATTGAGGTGTATCAAAGTCCGATGTGCGATAACTCGGAAGTACTCTGATTCGAGCAATGACAATCGTGTAAAATGTCATTGTTCCGCTGGATGCTATCCTCAGGATGTTGGAACACATCGAGGAAAAATATAGACTTGGCTCGAGGATTTTCTAGTTGAACGAATGACGGTCAGCCTATCGAACTTGGCTTGGATGAAAATAAAATATTTGGATTGCTTCGAAGATAACCACAATATTGATGTTCTTGTCTTATGTGAGCACAACTCCAGCCTCGCACATACATCACGGCGATTAGGGCGATCACTCCGCTTGAGCACTGGTATGGTGATTCATACAGCGGGGGTGATCGAACTTGTATGGCGTGGCAATTTGTATGAATCGACTGGTGGTTTGACACGAAGGTGGATTCGAGAATGACTCCGTATGTACTTGATGATCGAACTTGAGGATTGAGTAGGTCCAATCCGCATATCGAGAATGAATTAGTCTAGACTCAAACAAGAGTTATGCCTCGATGAGAATGATTATTCCGCGGGAGCGTTGTATGGTGATTCATGAACCACCGTGGATAATCGGACTCGCGTGAGACTGGGGCACAACATATTGTCAAAGCTAGACGACCTCTTGGTCGAATACATAAATTGGTTAGAATTGGTGATTTGAATGGATTCGAGCCTGTGCAACGTATGTCTCGATGCGAACTAGGTGATCGTGCTCGATGTTTAGAAATCTGAGTGACGTGAGCTTGGGTGGAAAACCCCGTATTCTTGAACTTGGTTTGACCCTAGGATTGGGGTCAGTGTTGGCATTATTGTTGGAGAACTATGATTCCAATCTTGACATTGACTTAGCCTTGAGAAATGGCCTATCGGTTAGGCAAGACGTCCCTGTTTCAAGAGTTAGCAATTGAAAGATTGACATTGAGGATTGATATGGATAGATAAAGTGAATCAAGAATATAGAAATGCCCCTCATGAGATTCGGCTGACATGCATATATTTTAGGGACGCTTGAATATGTTTACGATGTGACTCGAGTGAGAATGACGAATTCTCTATCATACGACTTGGATAAATGCACGTATTTTGGGGACGCCTGGAATGCGTGCACGATCTAACCAAGTGATACATTGAATTTAAATGAGACTTGAGGAATGGAAAAAGTATCGAGGAATGTGAAATGGTGATGTGAAGAATTGATAGTAATGCGAGTGTGGCTCGGAATCGAAGGAACGCGTAGGCGGAGTGTGTACGAGAGTTCTTGGATCAAGTGGTATAAGTGTAAGTACTCAGTTAGTTTTGAGGACGAAACTTATTTTGAGTAGTGTATGATGTAGTTCCCCGTCCCGCAAAGTCGATCGAAGGAATCGAAATGCCGACGGCGTTCGGACTTAGCCTTGTAACGGCTGCTCGAAGGCTCGCTCTGTCGAGGTGACTCCTCGCTCAGGTGGGAGAGTTTCGGTGAACTCGCCTCATCTTAGCCTTCACTTAATAACTCGCATGTTTTCAACTTTCACAAGTTAGGCTTGATAATAAAAGAGACGCATCCACATAGCTAAGGGAGTAATCCCGACGGGTCAGAATGTATTAGAACATGAAAAATGGTCCCACGGTCTGCTTAGAAGTCGGCTCAGTGTGCTTTCAAAATGACACTCAATCCTTCGTCCCGTGGCTTAGGAGAAAGAAGTTGGCCTAAGTTGATAAGTTGCCCCAACACTCGAATTCGCCTAAGTCATAGACGTCGCCCTTACGAATGCTTGATAAAGCATGCACGGTCCCGTTGTCTAAGGCTTGGCATAGCATTCGTATGTCCCGTAGGTTAAGTCGTATTACACGGCTTGTGGCTTAAGTCTAGGCACCCGAGAACTTGGTTGTTCAAGTCAAATACGTGCATGACACGTACTCTCGATGCGAAGCTTGGCGTAGCCTTTTCTCGTCAAGTCGTTGCACAAATAAGTTAGGCAAAGTTATGCCGGTCGATCTAAGCCATTTCTAGTACTGTCCCGCTCTATCTGCGGTTGTCAAGTCGCGTAGTCCCTCGAGAGCAAGGCTCATCGTATAAAGTATATAACTTAAGCAATAGCGTCGCCTAGAGAACCAGGCATGTCTAAGGCACGAGCCACGGTAGATTTAGTAAAGAGTATGCCACGGACAAAGTAAGTCCACGCGATTGGTTGTCACCGAGATCGGTCCCGCTACTTGGGAGTCTCGATAAGCCTCGTACACGAGATCGGTCCCGCTACTTGGGAGTCTCGCTAAGTCTCGATAAGTCTCGTACACGAGATCGGTCCTGCTACTTGGGAGTCTCGCTAAGTCTCGATAAAGAAGTTCACGAGATCGGTCCCGCTACCTGGGAGTCTCGATAAGTCTCGTACACGAGATCGGTCCCGCTACTTAGGACTCTCGGCAAGTCTCGTACGAGATCGGTCCCTCTACTTGGGAGTCTCGATAAGTCTCGCACGAGATCGGTCTCGCTACTTGGGAGTCTCGATAAGTCTCGCACGAGATCGGTCCTGCTACTTGGGCGTCTTGATAGAAAGTTGGAAAGCATGGTCATGAATAAGGAAGGACATGATAGATCGAGTTGAGTATGCATGGTCATTGGACAACTTGTCGACAAGGTGTAGTCTTCTCGAATGATCGCCGGGGCACCGGGATCATGTCGGTCCGGGAGAAGCAAGATGGCTCAAAGTAGGATGCTGGATAACCGCATGGGAGATTCGGTGCCTCCGGGCTAGCAACTGCGGAGAGACGGTCCGATATCCCCGAGCCGGGTCTATGATAGCTTGACATTTCTAGTGACCACTCATATAGATGGGTCGGCAGAACAGCGGTAAACCGCGTGTATGCCTTTGGATTTAGTCTAGAACTTGAATGCTTGTCCACTCGGTAACACGATGTCTGGGCCTAAGATTGGGATGCAACATAGGCACCGTGCTTGGCACAATACTTGGCGTCGGGATGTTCATGAAATCGACACTATCTTTCACAAGTCTTGTGTAAGTTGGTTTATGTGTTAAGTCAGGAAGGACCGTAAGGCAAGTTGATTAAGTCTGGTTGGTACTTGGGAGGCACGGCCTCAACTTCATGGCATGATCAGTCTACTGGCACAACCTGTACGAGTCGTCCCCCTTGACGTCGCTAGCACGAGAATTGGTCTGGAGGCACTTGAGTTTAAGTAAAGTTCTTGGCACGGCCGAGTTTGCATAAGTTGCTCCTCGGTGAGGTACTGTCTCGAATCTGTTGAAGACTCGAACAGAGTATCGCACGACCATGTCATCACGTTATCAAGTATAGGCCAAGGCGTTGTTGTCTTAAAATTGATCCTAAGGCAAGACTAGAAAGACAATCAAAAAGGGATTAAGCTGCACGAAGTAAATGAACGTGTCAGTTTTGTATGGGTGGGCGAGGAGCTCACTCCACCAGTATAGTTGAGTACTGACACCCACACAGTTTCCATGTGCGGGCACAGGTAGAAGCTCGTGGCGCGAAGCTCACTTGGACGCGTTGAGGTATGGAGTTTCTTGGCGATTCAAAGCGTGCGGCCGCGTGGAGTCAAAGACTTATACGGGACATAATGTATGGGTATTGCCTTCTGAAGCTTCCGCTGGCTCAAGCATTGTATCGAAAGATGAGAGAGAGCAGAGTAACTTGTACAATGAGAGAAAAGTGTGCATGAGAGACTTGTAATCATGGCCTTGCGCCTATTGTAATCTGATTGTTCAATATCAATAAAGAGCACTTTTGAATAACTTGTGTTTTGCCTGTAAACTTCCGCTGCATGTTTAATATTTCTGCTTGGGACTTCTGTGCGACGTCCCCGTCGTCGCCGCTGTAATCGAACATTATGAAACTGCCTTGCACGAGCGTAATCTAGGCTCGTGCGTCATCACGCCTTAGCGAGGACGATCGCTCCTACGGGAGCGGGACGTGACATATATACATATATTTGTTTATATATATAGAAACCCATATGTTGATATATTCATAGAATAATATTTACATATAAAAGTACAAGTAATATTTATTACACCATTTTAAAATAGTAACCAAGTGGATTAGCATATATATTCTATTACACCAAAATAGAACTATATATATATATATATATATATATATATATATATATATATATATATATATATATATATATATATATATATAAAATAGGATGCCTCGATCTCCTGACGTCCCCCGCTCCCTCTGGTCTGCGGTCTCCCCCCCCTCCTCCGGCCTTGCCTAGGCCGACAGCCGGCCAGCCCTCCTTTCTCCTCCCCCTCCTCCTTCCCTTCCCCTCCGCACGGCGGCTCCCCCCCGAGTGCGGCCTGGCATTCCCCCCCCCGACCTCATCGCCATCTTCGGCCACCCTACCCCCCTCTGCCTGCCGATCCTTGTCTGCCCCCCTCCCCCCCACCGCCTTGTCATGGCCACTCTCTCCCCTCCTCCTCTCTCCTTCATCAACTCCCTTGAGGGATCTCAGGCCTCCCATCCTCCTCCCCACCCTCTCCATGTGCCCTTCACCTCCGTCATCGCCAGTGCCTCGTCTGACGCTGGCCGGGATCAGGGCGGAGAGCGGCGCCCCTTCTGCCCCCTCCGGGGGAGGTGGCTTCCCCTTGCCAGGTCCCCCGCGGTCCTTCTCTGGGTTGGTGGTCGCGGACCAGCCCTCTTTTCTGGTTTCGAATTTCAATTTTCTCGCTCGTTCTCCAAGGCCGGGGGATGCGCTCCTATGCGCCCCCACACCGTTGGGCGCATATGGTCGCCTTGACGTGGGCGCATATGGAGCCCCCTATCGGGAGGATGCTCTCACCACCACCCCCTTCCTCCTCAGGTAGGCGCATGCTCTCACCACCACCCCCTATCGGGCGCATGCTCTCACCACGAACCCCTAACGGGCGCATGTTCTCACCCCCACCCCCTTCCTCCTCAGGCGGGCGCATACGACTTTTCTTCCGCGGACGCATTTAGCCCTGTCGTTGTGGGCGCTTTAGGTGGTTCCCCATCCGTAGGCGCATCCCCCCTCCCCCTTTCGACAGGTTGCGCCGCTCCCCCTCAGGATCCTGTTGGCGCATATGCCCTAACCCTAGCTGGCGCATATGGTCCCACCAGTACGGCTCACTCGGACACCCTCCTCCTAGGGCCATGGTTGGTGGTCCCTCCATCGGCGCCCCGTCTCCTGCTTGCCATCCCCCCTGCCTGGGCTGATCTCCTGGGCAATGTCATGGTCCTCGACGCCCCGTCTGTGACTTAGGCCTCCCCCATTCCCCCATCTATCCCAATTGGATCCTCTCTCCCTCTTGATCTCCTTGCTCTTATCCCATGTTGGGAGATGAACCCTAGGCCGATCATTACTTCCCTCTACCTCGCCTCCGCGGTACGGGTCCCCCCTTGCGTCTCCCACGGCCAATCGCCTTCGTCGGGCCATCCGGTGCCTTCCTACGCCGACAAGCTTCGGCCAGACAGTACAACCAAGCAGGGACTCATGTTCCCTGACGTCCACCTCCCCGAAGTCAAGTATTCGTCTCCATCTCATGTGCCTACAGTGCCTTTCTCCGACCAGGAGCTCAAATCCCTGGCCACCTCCTTCCTCCACTCCTTCGTTCTCAAATTCTCCTCGGACTGCCCCAAACTCTCCAGGGTCCAGGAGATTATTGCCAGTTGGCGACTAACTTCGGAATACAGAGTGGCGCCCTTTGACCCATGGCATATCCTGCTCCACCTCTCCTCCGATATTGACCACAGGACGGTGTGGTCCAAAGGCACCAGCAGGGTGGACTCCCACCAGATGAAGATTATAAAATGGTCCGCGAGCTTTAGTACCAAGGAAGACTCAGTGACGGTTGCGCATGGGTGACCCTTCCCAACCTCCCTCTCATATGCTTCGTCCCAGCAGCTCTCAGATGAATAGTAAACTCCTTTGGGACTTATGTGGCCACCGTTGCAGAAACCAGCAACCTAACCAAAGCTCATTATGCGAAGATTTGTGTGGAACTCGATCTCTCGAACGAGCCCTCCAACCACATCCTCATTGAACTAGGCAACCAGTCCCACACCCAACAAATCATCTATGATAACCACATCATCTTCTGTTTCCACTGCCATATGCGTGGTCGTCTCTCAAAGCATTGTTACCGTCTCCATCCTGAGCTCAAGAGGAAACCGGCTAGGCCAGTAACTCAAACCGAAGAGAGCAAGATCCATTCGCCCACCCGGTCTCCCCTGTTTCAGCTTTCGAACTCCCACACTAGATTCTAATCTAGCGAAAGCAAAATAGGCCAAGGCACCTCCGCGGACAGATCGGAGACCCCGCCCTCAGTTAGATCGGTTATCCCCTTCCACCCACCAACTCTGAACCTCTCCAATCAGTTTAACGTCCTCGACGTGGACACGGCAGAACCCTTCCTAGAGATCGCTTCTATTACAATATCTAAGGTGGCTTCCCAGACGAACTCAGTGGTCGTCAGAGACTCCCAACCGATAGCTGCTGAGGTAGCCCTCCATGATCGCCTACATACCACAGGACTCCTCGAGAATCATCCTCACCACAAAGTCAATGTCATAAAAGCCCTTGCTATTCTAGGACCAGAGCAAGCTAAAAGAGGTCTACAGGTCCTAGCCACAGGATTCCCCCTCCGATCGGAAGGAGACCAGTGTGGCAACCTGGACGACTCCATCCTCATCCTCCCTGAGGAACCAATATCGAATTCGACAGGCGACTTGATCGAACCGACTGACGACATTCCCATTAACCACTCCGACAGGGTTAACTCCAGCACATCCACCTCGAAGGAGGGAGAGGCTTCTACCACAATCAGGAAACCAGATCAAAAAATGGCCAAAGAATCCCCGACGACCCGAACCAGGTCCACAGCAAAGCGGGCTAACCAACCACCCCTCCACCTCCATTAATGCTGAACATCCTCTCCTGGAATGTCCATGGTCTAGCGAACAAACCTACCAAGAAGAGAATCACCAGCATTAATAAAACTCATAAGATTGACGTTTTGATCATCCTTGAACCCAAAATCCCTATAAGAGACTCAAATCCATTCAGCTGCAATTAGGCTTTCCTATGGCCATTGCTGGCAGACACAACATTTGGATCCTCTGCTCGAAGGACGTCAAAATCAGAGTCATTAACGTCTCGAAACAGGCCCTCTCTTGCTGGATGGAACACCCGTTATTATCCAAGCGCACCATTCTGTCTGCGGTTCATGGCAGCTGTGATATCACGGAACGCAAACAACTTTGGAACAATCTCCTAGACATCCACCTCCACCACATCAATCTTTCTTGGCTTTGCATTGGGAACTTTAATGCTGTCACCTACAGAGATGAGAAGACTGGCGGTCGCCCTCCCATTCTTTCGGCCATGCAAGATTTCAACAATTTCATTTTCAACTCCCACCTCTCCCCCTTCCATTCACCGGCAATGCCTTTACCTAGTACAACATGCAGGAAGGAGATCGCCGCTAATATTTCTGCCTGGACAAAGCCCTAACGAACGCCCAATGGCACGGAATGGGGATCACCTCTAAGCTTTTCCACCTCAATGCCACTGAGTCAGACCATGCCCCCCCAGTTAGTGGGCATCACTAACAACTCGGGTATGAACAAAAAGAGCTTCCGCTTCCTAGATTTATGGAGCGAACACCTCCAGTTCTTGGGTATTGTCACGGAGGCTTGGAACAACATGAACGACGCTGAATCGCTCACTCGGGTGGCCAACAAGCTCAAAGCCATGAGGAAAGTCCTGGCAGCTTGGAGCAAGCAAGCATATGGAGACATTTTTCAGGCCATCCGTGAGGCTGAGGATGACGTCAATCGTGCCAAAATCAGGTTCATGAACGATAGATCCCCAGAAGCTAGGACTGCTCTTAACCTCACCAAGGCTATCCTCAAATTCCGTCTGAAAGTGGAGACAGATTTTTGGAAGCAGAAACCCAGGCTTAAATGGGACGGCAAGGGCGACAAAAACTCGAGCTACTTTCATGCCTGCGTCAACGGTCGCAGGCAGAATCTCACTCTTTACCAAATTATTGATAATACTGGGAACATCATCAAAGACCATAAGAGTATACAAGCGGCGGCGGCGGAGTACTACTCCAAACTGTTCACCAAGGAGACGATTATCAGGGGCCGGACCTTCCTGGAGGAAATTCCCCATCTCATAAGCGACAAGGATAACAACCGGCTTGAGCTCCCTCTGTCCGAGCTAGAGGTGAAAGAAGCCGTCTGGGCTCTTGACGAGCACAACGCTCCCGGTCCAGACGGGTTTTCAGGTATTTTTTTGTTCCTGCTGGGATATTATTAAGGCAGGCATCCACGAAGCGGTCACCGCCTTCTTTCAAGGAACGAGGTACCCAAGAGCAATCTCGAACACCAACCTGATCCTTATTCCGAAGAAAGAAAACCCGGAGACATTCTGCGATTTTTATTCCATCAGCCTTTGCACCTTCACCAACAAGATCATATCCAAGATCGTCGCCTCCCGCATGTCTTGTCTCATTCCCAAGATCATCTCTGAGGAGCATAGCGGTTTTGTTCGCTACAGGAATATCCAGGATAATATCATGTTAGCTCAAGAGTTAATCACCTGTATAAAGTTTTCGGCAAGAAGGAGCAATATTGCTATCAAATTAGACATGGAGAAAGCTTATGACAGGCTGGATTGGCAATTCATGATGAGCTTTCGGATTCTCCGAAACCTGGACCAATATAGTGTGGAGATCGATTAGCAACTCCTAGTTTTCAATGGTGATAAACGGTCAGGCAGACGGCTTCTTCAAATTAAGCCATGGGGTTAGGTAAGGTGATCCTCTGTTATCCACCATCTTCATCATTATAGCAGATGCCTTGAGCAGGAACCTCAATAAAATGGTTTTTACTAACAACTTCCACCACTATCGTACAGCCAGTGGCTGCCCAATTATCACCCATCTAGCCTTCGCTAATGACATCCTCATTTCTCCTCCGGGGACGTCGGATTAGTAGAGGTGGTCCACAACACTCTCCAAATATATGCCAGTTGTTCGGGCCAGAAGGTCAACCTGGATAAAAGTGTCATCTACGCTCATCACAAGATCAAGAGAGAGCACGCGACCACCCTCTCCAATACAACCTCCTTCCGTATCAAGCACCCGCCGTTCCACTATCTTGGCTGCCCCCTCGTGTACGAAAAATCCAACGCTGGTATTTTCGAAGACCTAATCAACCGCATCAGGAAAAAACTTGAAGGATGGCATAATGCTATGCTATCTCCGGGTGGCAAGATGATCCTTATCAAGCACATCCTCACATCCATACCCATCTACACCCTGGCAGCATGCTCCCCTCCCAAGAAAGTCCTTAATTCGATCGAGAGCATCTTTAGCAATTGTGAGCACCCTGAATTTCGGATTAATTTTTTTAATTTTTCTGATTAAATTAGTTCAATCAATAATTTATTTTGTTATTTATCTTTAAATGTACTTTTTTGTGTCTTTGATATTTGGAGTGTCAGGGATGTTCATCCCTGGAAACTTTCTTCATGAGTTTTGTAGTGGACAGGATTACCTTCATTTTGGTATATAATGTCCCACTCAAACTTGTTCACTTATACTCTTTTTGCTTTGCACAACTTTGGGTCGATTTAGACCGTTTGATCATTGATTAATTATTAATTGATTTCCTACTCTTTTCCTTGATCATCATATGCACGTTACCGTGACTTTTAATTTGGGAGCACAAGACCAGTCATTTTTTTGAAACCAATTTCTTATGCATGATCTACTCGAGACACATTTCACCCATGACCTTCGTGTCCCACTCAGACACACCATCTTGTGCTTCGTTTGCTTCGCACAACTTTTGGGTCAATTTAGGCTAATTAATTATCTACCGTAATTTTTGACCTGACTTCCAATTTAATTTCGGGACCCGACATCGATCCAACCTAGCCGACCCCAAATATAGACATGGCCCACATTGAGCCTACTACCCGTATGACACTTGTGTACCATTTATTGGAATCCCCACATGCTACTTATTTACCCATGATTATAAACACCTATTTAAATTCGATTATTGTGCCATGTCCGATTTTGATCCAACCCGGCTCCACTGAACCCAACCCCAGCTCCATGTTACCCTCCATCATGACACCCTCAGCCTTATTACCCTTGAAAATATTAAATACTCATTCTACCTATTTTTAATATTTAACGAAAAATTTTCTTTATTAAAAATCCCTAGAATAACCTATTTTCCTACATTTAAATCCTAGCCAGTGGATACTCTCTGTCAATCCCAACCCCTCTATTCCTACATAGCAAAACACTCACTCCCATAGCCCTTGGCCGGCCCTAGCTTTAGAAATTTCCTTTTCTCTCTCTTCTTTATCCCCTCTCATTAATTTCCCTCTCTTTCCATTATTACTCACCATTCTTTCTCTTATTGTTTTTTTTTCTCACAACAAAAACACACCCACACAGCCATCAGCCGGCCGAAAGCTCAGCCCTCTCACCCTGGCCGACCACCAGTCCCCTCCTCCTTCTTCTTCAAACTCCTTCATCACCATCACCACCATTCCGATCACCACATCCAACCACCACCAACCATCTCCATCATCAACCACTCCACCACCTTAACCGCACAGCCGTCGCCCCCGCCGCGCCAGGCCACACGTCGCCGCACCTTCGCCTGCCGGGCTAGGCCGTGCAGCCGCGCACAGCGCTGCAACAGCAGCTGCGGCAGCAGTGAGCTGTACAGCCGGCCGGAACGGCCCTGTGGCCGCGCGCGCAGGCCAAGCCGCCGGCCGCCGCCGCCGTGGCCGTGCCTCCCGCGGTGGACGAACACCGGCGACCCCCTGGGTGTGCCACCTCCTTCTCCGGCGCGACGTATAGGCGATTCGTGCATTTCGCACGAATTCCCGCCGTGACGCGCACGGAATCAAGTCCGATTTGGTGCCCCATCGCAGCAACTTCGAGCACGATTTTTGAGAAATTCGACCGTTGGATTGGCGATTTCTTCGCTCCGTCACAATCTCGGTATATAAGCCGGAATCGCTAGTAATCGCCGGTCAGCCATGTAGAACCCTAGAGGGGGGGTGAATAGGGTAATTAAAAATTAACTACAACAATTGATGCAATAAAGACAATTGAAAGTAAAGAGTAGAAAGATCAAACGCAAGGATGTATCCTGGTATCCTCTTTTGAGGCAGTCCAGTCCCGGAACTCTCTCCGGCTTTAATCCACTATTTAACAAAATAGTACACACGAGTTTGGATCCGAAGAACTCGCCAACTTGAATACGAGTTTGGATCGGAAGACTCGCCAACTTCTACACACGAGTTTTCTTACGAAGGCTCGCCAACTTCAAACAAAAGAGAATGAGAACTTGTTGATCTTCTAAACACGTGAAGATCGAAATGTACAACTCTTTAATACTCTAGCACTTTGGGAGAGGATGACAATGAAAAGCTTGGAAGAGTATTAATGGTGGAGCTCTTGGTTGTTGGAAAATTTATGGTAAGAGTTGGTGAAGAAGCTCAAGAGAGAGAGAGCTTTCTTTTATAAGAGAACCAAGAGTTGGTGGCATTTAATGCTCTGAAAACAGACAGACCGGCATGCCGTCGGTATACAGCGGCATACCGTTGGTATACCGTCCAAATAGTAACGGTCATATTAATGAACGTTAGAGAGCATTAAATGCGGCCATTAATGCTAGTCAGGGCAATTCAAAAACCAAATATTTGAAACTCGGTATACCGCCGGTATGCCGAAGCATGCCGTCGGTATGCCGATAATTTGTCACAGCAAGTTTTGGATTGCTAAAACGGTATACCGCCGGTATGCCGACAATTTGTCACAGCAACTTTTGGGTTGCTAAAAACGGTATACCGCCGGTATGTCGGAGCATGCCGTCGGTATGCCGACAATTTGTCACAGCAACTTTCTGGATGCTAGAAACGGTATACCGCCAGTATGCCGAAGCATGCCGCCGGTATGCCGCTCTGTAAGTATTTGATTTTTGACTTGTGCTTTTTAATTGTCATCCGTCCTTAGGCGTTTACAGATATACCTAGACTAGTACAGACTCAAAGACTCTAAGTAGGAAGACGCCGTCTTATGCAGGGAACGCCGGTAACTGCTTCAGTCTTCAAAGTGAGAGATGATTGCGCTGAACGAAAGAGCTCCATGTAGTAGATCTTCTGAGAATATATGAATCTGAAGAACAGAAGACTAAACTACGAAGATGCTGTTAATAATCAAAATAAAATGTGCCAACAAACTCCCCCATTTTGATAATTGACAAAAAGAGAGATAGCATCTTCAGGGAGTAGCTCCCCCGTAGGTAGACAGCTCCCCCTCAATACGATTTCTCCCCCTTTGTCACTTAGTCAAAGATGGGAATAATAATAGAAAACGTGCAAACTGATACTGACAAGAGCATATAAAGAGAAGCATGTATTAATATATTGAAGTAAAATTGGAATACATGCCCGACACATACATAGCATAAAGTAAATAGAAAGACTCTCCTCAACGAGAGCCGCACACTAGAGATAACCACAGATAAAGTCCCCGAAGGACTGCAAACAACTAGTACCAACCACACACCGGTCTCCGAAGGACCACAAAAGACAACATAAAAACAAACACATAAAAACTAAAACACGCATAAGACGAGACCATCACCCAAAGGGAATCCATCCCTACTCATCAGCCGGATCGTCATCATCACCCTGAGCTTGCTGGAAGGCGCCAAAAGGATCAATGCCGTCAGGGTACATAAACCCATAGGCATTGGGATCAGAGAAGCGCGGGACCGTGTACATGGGATCCTGAAGATTAAGATCCAAAAAAGCATCACGGTCTTGAAGAGTGCGCTGAATAAAGTACCCCTGATCGTGGAAACGGGACTGGATCAGGGCACCAAGTCCACGAGTGTGGGCCCGCATCTGCTCCTCGACCTGGGCCATACGCATATCAAAGTGCTGCTGAGTGAGCGGCATATAACGGCCCGAAGCATGAGGGATAGATGTGGGAGCGGTAGGAGTGGATGTCGGACGCTCTTGGGAAGACGAGGCACGGGAGGCAGAGACGCCGCTAAGGGAACGAGAGACAGCAAGGTAGGAGGACACGCCATCCGAGGAGCAAAGAGATAGGTCAACTTGTTTGGCCTCCAGAAGGAGAGTGATAAGGGAGCCGTAGTAGAGGTTTTGCTTTCCCGAAGGCATGACACGCATGAAGAGCAGAAGGAGAGTCTTCGGGAAGGAGAATGCCTTCCGGGCATAGAGATAATACATGCAGACGAGGGCATCACCGGTGATGGCGTCATAGTTCCCGTCCTTAGGAAATAGTGTGTGGCACACTATCCTATGGAGCTCGTAGTAAAACGGCTCCAGCTGGACAGAGAGGGCCGGGATGGTAGGAGAGTTGGGGCCCTTGCAGATGATACGGCAGAATTCGTCGAAGGGTGACGCCGCCGAGGAGTTGAGAGCACCCAAGGATGGTAACGCTTCCCCTTTGTCCGGGATGCCGAGGATGTTCCCCACTTCCCGAGATGTTAGACGGAAGTGACGGTCATTGACCAAAGATTGAATGGCAGATGGATCGTCATCTCCGACCAAGTTGCAATAGAAAAGTCGGACAGCAGCGGGGTAGACGGGTATTTGGCGCCGAAGTAGAGAGGAGAGTCCAGCATCGTCAAACAAGGGGACGTGACCGGGGAAGAGGTTCCAGTTGATCGCCCGTACCTTGAACACGTTGTGATGGACGAAGTGCTGGAACCAAAGCTCAGCCGCCAAAGAGTTGGAGAAGATGCGTTGGTCATAGCCGTGAGGTTGCGCCACCGGGACGAAGGGGTTGAACATGGAGGAGGAGGAGGAGGAGGATCGGGGGCGCTTAGGGTTTGCCATGAAGAGAGATTAGATTTTTGGAGTGGATGAAGGAGGAGTAGAGAAATGATGGAGAAAGGAGGATTTTAAAGAGGAGGAGGAAGATGAAGAGATGGAGTTTGAAAAAAGGGAGGAGGGTTTAATGAAAGGGAGTTGAAAAGGTGGTGGGTAGTTATGATGGTGGAGTAAAAAGATGAGAAAAAAGGGGGGATGTGATAGAATAGTAATAAATGAGATGGGAGGTGAAGAGATAGGTAGTTATGATAGATGGGATGGATAGGAAGGAATAAAGGAAGGTTAAAAAGAATTAAAAGGAAGTAGAGAAGAGAGGTGGGCCCGATCCTTCATTTGAAATCCTGTCCGCCTCCATCCGACATACCGGCGGTATGGCGACCTATACCGACGGTATGCCGAGTATCGAAACAGAACCTAATTCTGAATCGAAAAACGGTATGCCGCCGGTATACCGTCGGTGTGCCGGCCGAGGGGGATTATGGATCAAAAGATAAAATGCCTAATTCACGGCAAAGGAAGGTGAAGCGATCTTCCGGGAGCGGTTTTGTGAAAATATCGGCTAATTGATAGGTAGTATCAATAAATTCAAGACGAATATCTCCCTTTTGTTGATGATCACGAAGAAAATGGTGTCTAATTTCAATGTGCTTCGTGCGTGAGTGACAAATCGGGTTTTTCGTGAGATTGATAGAGCTAGTGTTATCATATTTAATAGGGGTGCATGAATGAGAAATCCTATAGTCTAAAAGTGTTTGTGACATCCAAAGAATTTGTGCACAATAACAACCAGCCGTAATATATTCTGCCTCAATGGTAGAAAGAGCAACAGAATTTTGCTTCTTACTAAACCACGATACCAAAGACTTCCCGAAGAATTGACATGTGCCATTAGTGCTTTTTCGGTCAATCATGCATCCGGCAAAATCCGTATCCGAAAAGCCGTGAAGCTCAAAGGATGAGGATTTCGGATACCAAAGACCCATGTTAATGGTGCCTTTGAGATAACAAAAAATGCGCTTAACGGCACACAAATGAGATTCCTTTGGATTGGCTTGATATCGTGCACACAAGCAAACACTAAACATGATATCAGGACGGCTAGCAGTTAAATAAAGTAAGCTACCGATCATACCTCTATACTTACAAATATCGACCGATGTTCCATCTTCATCATTGTCAAGCTTTATCGTTGTGGCCATAGGAGTCCTCATTGATTTGGATGAGCCGAGGTCGAAACGCTTGAGGAGGTCCTTTGTATATTTCGCTTGATTGATGAAGGTTCCTTTGGGACCTTGCTTGATTTGTAACCCCAAGAAGAAGAAAAGTTCACCCATCATACTCATTTCAAACTCCTCCTGCATAACTTCAGCAAATTCTACACAAAGTGTATTTTTAGTAGGACCAAAAATAATATCATCGACATAAATTTGAACCAACAAGAGAGTCCCATCATGGGATTTAATAAAAAGTGTTGTGTCAACTTTTCCCTTTGAAAAATTGTGAGAAACAAGAGCTAAGACGCTCATACCAAGCACGGGGAGCTTGTTTGAGGCCATAAAGGGCTTTATGGAATTTGAACACATGATTAGAAAATTGAAAATCTTCAAAGCCGGGAGGTTGTTTAACATAAACTTCCTCTTTAATAATACCATTTAGAAAAGCACTCTTAACATCCATTTGAAATAGCTTAAAGTCATTAAAACAAGCAAAAGCACAAAGCATACGAATGGATTCAAGACGTGCAACCGGAGCATAGGTTTCGTCGTAGTCAATGCCTTCCTCTTGGTTATAGCCTTGAGCAACCAATCGGGCTTTGTTACGAGTCACTAACCCATCTTCATTAAGTTTGTTACGAAACACCCATTTTGTTCCAATAATGGGATGATTGCTAGGTTTTGTGACAAGTTTCCAAACCTTGCTTCGCTCAAATTGATTAAGCTCCTCTTGCATAGCTATCATCCAAAACTCATCAAGAAAAGCATTATTAATATTTTTAGGCTCTATTTGAGAGATAAAAGTCACATTTGCACAAAGATCACGAGTGGCGGATCTTGTGCTAACACTGGAGGAAGGATCCCCAATGATAAGCTCCTTAGGATGATTGGTGACAAATCTCCATTCTTTTGGGAGATCCTTTTGAGGAGGCTCGAGAGGAGGAGACTCTTTTGATGGGGTCACAACTTCATTGTTAGATGAAGAAGGACGATCCTCAATAGAGGAGTTCTCCAACCCAAACGAGATGTCATCAATATCCTCGGAAGAGGAAAATGTAGAAGAGTTGAGTTCATTAAAAGAGACATTGATTGACTCTTCGACAACAAGACTTCTTTTATTAAAAACTCGAAAACCTTTACTATGAGTAGAGTATCCAAGGAATATTCTTTCATAGGCTTTTTCTTCAAACTTGCCTAGGTTATCCTTGGTATTCAAAATAAAACAATTGCAACCAAAAACTTTGAAATATTCAATAGAGGGAATTTTGTCAAACCAAAGCTCATAAGGAGTCTTCTTAGAAATAGGTCTAATCAAGACCCTATTAATAACATGACATACCGTATTAACGGCTTCCGCCCAAAAATATTGGGGGAGCTTATATTGGTTTAACATAACCCGGGCCATATCGCCAAGGGTTCTATTCTTTCTCTCCACAACACCATTTTGTTGAGGAGTTCGTGGACAAGCAAAATCATGTCCAAAACCATTCTTTTCACAAAATCTTTTGAAATCAACATTATCAAATTCCCCTCCATGATCACTCCTAATTTTGTTGATAGAAAAACCTTTCTCATTTTGAACACGTTTACAAAAAGCAACAAATTCACGAAAAGTATCACTTTTGCAAGCAAGAAAAATAATCCAAGTAAATCTCGAAAAATTATCAACTAAAACAAAAGCATAAAGTTTGCCACCAAGGCTAGCTACTCTATTAGGCCCAAAAAGATCCATATGGATAAGTTGAAGGGGTCTAGAAGTACTCACAGAGTTGATGGATTTGAAGGATGACTTGGTCAACTTACTTTTTTCGCATTCTTTACATACCATATCTTTTTTGAATGGGATACTTGGAAGACCTCGTACAAGCTTCTTGGAGGCGAGGCGAGAGATGGTGTCCATGTTGGCGTGTCCAAGCCTCATGTGCCAAAGCCAACTCTCATCGTTCTTTGCAACTAGGCATCTGTCATTGTTAGTACCTTCAACAAGATAAAGAACATAAATGTTATTTTCTCTAATGCCTTCATAAACAATAGTTCTATTAGAACTATCGGTAATGTAGCATTTGAGTTTAACAAACTTGATATCATAGCCATTATCAGTAAGATGGCTAATGCTAAGGAGGTTATGCTTGAGATTAGTAACACGACATACATTATTAATACAAGGATAAGGAGGAGAACCGATATTACCATTTCCAATAATATAACCTTTAAGATTGTTACCGAAGGAGACGTGTCCTTCCTTCTTCATCGATAGCGTTGTAAAAAGTGAAGCATCACCGGTCATGTGCCGTGAACAACCGCTATCGAGAATCCACTTGCTTCTAGCATGAGAAGGATTCGTCACCTACAACAAAAGTTGAAGATGAACGTTTTGGTACCCATGATCGTTTGGGTCCTTGATTGTTAGTTCTAGGAACCCATTTAAGAACTTTCATGTCAACTTGTTTCCTTGTATAACAAAAATTAGAAGTATGTCCGAGCAAACCACAATAATTGCACATCAAAGAAGATTTAGAAGAAGAAGTGTGAGTGTTGTGCATATGTGAGTTTCTAGTGTGAAAAGTTCTACCATGAGTGTTATGATGATAGTAAAAAGCATGATGTGAGGTGTTCTTCTTAACAAAAGGTCCTTTTCTTGTGTTAGAAAAGGAGTTGTGTGTAGTGTTCATGTAAGGGTTATGTCTAGCATTGTGATGAGTGTGGGGGTGTCTTGGAGCATGCATGTGAGTGGTATTCTTATTACCTAAATTCTTACTCCGTGTAAGAAGATCATTATACTTAATAGAAGTGTCATATTCTCTTCTATTAGCATCTTGACATTTGCGCATAGCAAATTCATAAGAGCTTCTCATGGATAGAATCTCATCATCCCTTTTCTTGATGGTGTCAAAAGATTCTTGAAACTTGAGTCGCAAAGACTCTATTTCATCCGTGTCAGAAATAGGAGATTTTCCCTTCACATCAATAATAATGCTTGAGAGCCTCTCTACTTCAAGTTAAAGAGCCTCAACCTCTTTAAGAGATTTCTTGTATTAATTTCGAACACCTTTGTGTTCTTCATGTAATTCAAGAATGGCTTTCTCCAAATCATCATAGGTAAGAGTGTTTAAGGAAAGATCATCAAGTACCTCATCAGTTGCCATGAGGCAAATATTTGCATTGTGTTTGCACTCCTTGTCATTGTCGGAGTCACTAGCATCACTCCCACACCAAATGCTAGTGTTGGCAAATTTTCTAGAGGACGAGCTTCCTCTGCTTGGCTTCTCGTACTTGCTTGAATCTCTTCTTATCATCGGACAGTCCCGCTTGATATATCCGGGTCTTCTACATTGATAGCACGCCGGATCTTTCTCATTTTCCCGTCTAGAGTGATTGGCTTTGTTGAATTTGAGGAATTTCCGGAAGTGCTTAGCTGTGAGAGCTATTTCTTCATCATCATCCGACTCATTGTCGTCGGAGCTCTCCTTGGAGTAAGACTTTGAAGCTTTGAGAGCAAGAGTCTTCTCCTTCTCTTTGGTCTTCTCCTTCTCCTTCTCTTGTGTGGAGGATTCCTCTTGATCCTTCATGTCGAGCTCGTGAGTCATAAGCTTACCCATGAGGGTCTTAAGGTTCATGACAGTTAGATCGTTCCCCTCAATAATTGCGGTAGCTTTAGGACTCCACACTTTCGTCAATCCTCTAAGGATTTTTCTGATCTTTTCATGAGCCGGATATTCCTTACCAAGAGAGGAGAGAGGATTAATAATATCACCAAATCGAGTAAATATAGAAGTAATAGATTCATCATGCTTCATTTTAAAAGACACATATTCTTGCGTGAGTCTACTAATCTTAGACTCCTTTACTTGTGAAGTTCCTTCATATGTGACTTCAAGTAATTTCCAAATCTCATTGGAAGTCTTGCAAGTAGAGATTCGGTTGAATTCACTACTGTCGAGAGCACAATAAAGAGCATTCATTGCCTTGGCATCTCGACTTGCAAGCTTCTTAATATTTTCAGAAAGAGTGTCTCGAAGGGTGTCAGAAGCAATATCCTCAATAGCTCTGGAAGGAGTAGGAAGACCATTTATCACGCAATCCTATAAGTCAAAATCTATGGACTTTAGATAAATGCTCATCCTAATCTTCCAGTAGTTGTAGTTGGTACCATCAAATAGGGGAGGCCTATTTGTGGAGTGCCCCTCATTGTGAAACGTGTTGAAACTAGGGTTAGAGGCCATGGATCACTCAAGAGTGTAAATCCAAATCAAGAGAACAAAGCTCTGATACCAATTGTAGAACCCTAGAGGGGGGTGAATAGGATAATTAAAAATTAACTACAACAATTGATGTAATAAAGATAATTGAAAGTAAAGAGTAGAAAGATCAAACGCAATGATGTATCCTAGTATCCTCTTTTGAGGCAGTCCAGTCCCGGAACTCTCTCCGGCTTTAATCCACTATTTAACAAAATAGTACACACGAGTTTGGATCCGAAGAACTCGCCAACTTCAACACGAGTTTGGATCCGAAGACTCGCCAACTTCTACACACGAGTTTTCTTACGAAGGCTCGCCAACTTCAAACAAAAGAGAATGAGAACTTGTTGATCTTCTAAACACGTGAAGATCGAAATGTACAACTCTTTAATACTCTAGCACTTTGGGAGAGGATGACAATGAAAAGCTTGGAAGAGTGTTAATGGTGGAGCTCTTGGTTGTTGGAAAATTTATGGTAAGAGTTGGTGAAGAAGCTCAAGAGAGAGAGAGCTTTCTTTTATAAGAGAACCAAGAGTTGGTGGCATTTAATGCTCTGAAAACAGACAGACCGGTATGCCGTCGGTATGCAGCGGCATACCGTCGGTATACCGTCCAAATAGTAACGGTCATATTAATGACCGTTAGAGAGCATTAAATGCGGCCATTAATGCTAGTCAGGGCAATTCAAAAACCAAATATTTGAAACTCGGTATACCGCCGGTATGCCGGAGCATGCCGCTGGTATGCCGACAATTTGTCACAGCAAGTTTTGGATTGCTAAAAACGGTATACCGCCGGTATGCCGGAGCATGCCGTCGGTATGCCGACAATTTGTCACAGCAACTTTTGGGTTGCTAAAAATGGTATACCGCCGGTATGCCGGAGCATGCCGTCGGTATGCCGACAATTTGTCACAGCAACTTTCTGGATGCTAGAAACGGTATACCGCCGGTATGCCGAAGCATGCCATCGGTATGCCGCTCTGTAAGTATTTGATTTTTGACTTGTGCTTTTTAATTGTCATCCGTCCTTAGGTGTTTACAGATATACCTAGACTAGTACAGACTCAAAGACTCTAAGCAGGAAGACGTCGTCTTATACAGGGAACGCCTGTAACTGCTTCAGTCTTCAAAGTGAGAGATGATTGCGCTGAACGGAAGAGCTCCATGTAGTAGATCTTCTGAGAATATATGAATCTGAAGACAGAAGACTAAACTACGAAGATGCTGTTAATAATCAAAATAAAATGTGCCAACAAGCCATACGACGGTGAATTCATTCCCGGGCATCTTCACTCCCGTCAATTTTTGTTTGTTAATTTTATCGTTTGATATATCAAAACCGGCCACCAAGTTGACCGTTTAAATTATATAAATTTTGGACAGTTTCGCGGAGCCAATACGTCGGCTTGTACCTCCTCCACTGCAGCTCCATTTGGTGTGTTACCGGTTCCTGTGCCAAGCTGGTATAACCCTCTTACTACCCCTCCAGTTTTGTTTCATTGTGAGCTTGTTTGATTGGTTGAATTCGACGCCAAAGTTGGCCGTCCGAATTCGTAATTTCCAACTTGTAAGATTCCATTTTTGAATATGGGACTCCAAATTTCATTTCTGACACCACCAGTAGACTCGTGACATCATTCTGGCATATTTTGATATAAAATTTGTTAGATTTGGAGGACGTGGGCCCTGGCATGCATTTCGGTGCAAAGCGGACCCCACAGTCCGGGTCAACAGGACTTTTTGACGTCGGCTCATCAAAATCCAATTCTGGATATACCGTTGAGTTCGTATCGTCATTCTGGGCTCGTTGACATATAATTTGCTAGGTTTTAGTGGATATTGGTTCCGGCACGCATTTCGGTGCAAGTCGGATACCAATATCCGGGTCAACGGATCATTTTGAGATCGAGTCATCGGAATCCAATTTCGGATATACCGTTGAGTTCGTATCGTCATTCTGGACTCGTTGACATATAGTTTGCTAAGTTTTGAGAATATTGGCTCCAGCACGCATTTCCGTACAAACCGGAATTCCAATGTTCTGGTCAACGGACCAAAATGAGATCGGGTCAACGGAATCCAACTCCGGATATACCTTTGGGTTCGTATCGTCATTATGGTTTCGTAGACATATAATTTGTTATATTTTATAGACTTATTTTCTTGCACATTTTTCGGTGCAAAACGGCTCCAACACGGATACTATTTTGACCCGAAATTATCTTTTTGCCCTTGTGTCCAAATTGGACCGATGGTTAGGCTATCCTAGCTAATTTGACTATTCTGGACATGTTGACGATGTTTAATTCATCATCCGACAATGTTTGTAGATAGTTTCTATATGTATCACCTTTTATTATAATTAATTCTTATAATGTTCGTATTTCAGGATTAGTACAACGAAACTGAGATCAGTCAATTCCAGTGATCTCATATCGCTGAAATTGACAAGATAGACACGTGGATCACTATAATAAGATTATTAACTTTATCGTTGATCATCTTATCTCGATTTATGTGTCGTAAGTTTCGACGTACGAATAACGAAGTACACTTTATATCTTTAATAATTAGACTAGAATTGACCCTGTTTGACCAGAGTTGACCAGTTGACCAAAAGTCAAATGTAAGTCAACACTTGACCTAGTTTGACTAGATTGTTGATCGGAGTTGACCTAGAGTTGACTTGACTTAGAAGAGCTCAGAATAATATAGGTTGCTTGTAGAAATTCATTTATTACAACTTGAACACCTTGTAACCTGTGTTGCTTTAAATAGGACTCTGTGGCTTCAGTTGGACCTCTATACCTATCAGCTATTCAGGTTATCAGGCGAGTACATTCTCTGATCATTTCATATCCTGTTTAGGAGTATATTTCCTGCTTTAGATTACTTTACTTGATGCTGACATGTTGGTAACACGGATTAGTACTATATGGATCTTGTCGTGCGATGTTATCCCCTTAACGGATACATTGGGTATTTCGTGTTCGTGTACTTTATCATGAGCATCGTGTACTCCTTGTGTTCGTTCTTTTCGTGTACAAATCGTGTGAAATCATGTATACTCATGTGCTCACATGATCTTCGTCTACGACTATACTTCATGTACAATAATATAACTTGGCTAGATCCTTGTGTATTGATTGGGGCGGGAGAGTAGAAGTGGTTATGTAATCAATCCAGTAGATTACTCGTGTACAACCTCTGTAGATTACTCGTGTACAATATCGTGCCGTTTACATAACCGTCTTGTACTCTGAATCACTAGCACTGATAGTTCTCGTATATATTGTATCTATTTACTTACAGTCTCTCTCTGTAGCATCCAGTTTCCCAAATGAGGGTAATTTTGAAATTTCGTGTTTATAATTATTTTAATAATGATATTTAATTCATGATATGATTTTTGGTGATTTTAAATCATTTTAATATTATTTAAATCAATGACTTGTGGTTTTGACGTATTGCTAGTGAAACCCTAGAGACTGTTTGACCTAGAGCCTAACCATGTGATTATGATATTTTAATATCATTTTTGGCCTAAGGATATTTTTGCATTTGACCTCTTTGAATTATTTTGATATTATTTTATTATTTATGATATTGTTTTGGGGTTAGTTGAGTCGGGTTCGAATTTCAACTCAATCCTACTTGAAACGGGGACCCGGGGGTAGTTTAACTCTAGTGGGACCCACACACTAGTTAGGCATGGCCCACATGATATTAATTTTAGTCCACATGATAGAAATATTTTAGTTAGAGGTTAGACTAATTATTATGGATAATGTTAGTGTGATTAGAGACTTTAGAATGACTAATTTAGCCTCAACCAATTAGCCCTTTCCTAATACTCATAGAATAGGTTAGTAGGGGCTTTTGGACTTTTCCTAATAGGACAAAACCACCTTTATGGCCAGCCACAATAAGGATAGGGTTGAGTCTCCCATTTGTCATTATCCATCTATTTTTCTCTCTCTTGTTCTTCCCCAAATTCCTAGAGAGCAATCCCTAGCAATTTCTCCACCAAATCCTTCTATTTCACCACCAAATCTTCTTCTTTCCTTCTCCATTCTAGCCAAGGAGGAAGCTACCCAAGTTTGGGAGGATTCGGAGCTCGTTCGTGTCCTTTTGGAATCTCTACGTGTCGGTGTCGCTCCGGGAAGGCTTTTCTTCGATTCGATCTACCGGGAGGTATAAATCTCTTCTCCTTTTCATTTTCTCATGCATATAGGTCTATTTTGAACCCATAGGAATGACCCCCATGGTTGTATCTCCATTTGTGTACATTTTGTGTCCATTTGGAGGTCATAGGAGTGTCCTTTGTGTTGTGGATGTGTTCATGTTACATATATATATATATATATATATATATATATATATATATATATATATATATATATATATATATATATATATATATATATATATATATTGTAATGAGAGTGTATCTATATTTATATATGTAATAAATGGTTCATGATGATTATATAATCAAGTTTGTGAGTGTGGTTCTTCATATTATTATTGCTATTATTGTTGTGGATAATTAGGATATATATTGTGTATTCTTTTGGCTCAAACTATCTAAATCCGTCATGATTTTTATCCACGTTTTTAATTTCAGCCATAACTTAGAAATGTCATAACTTCTATCTCAAAGCTCGGTTTAATCTCCTATTTTTTTTAAAAGAAGCGTATTGAAGTTAGCTTTCCAAAAACATGTATTAATAGGTCTAATTCTTTCTGTAACTTTCTGGAGAATTATTTGAGTGTCAACTGTACGAAAGACAAATGCGTTCTCGGTGTTTTCGCGATTCCGGGAGTTTTCGGAAACGAAAATGCGATCCGTTTGAAGTTTCGGAAAGCTAACATATAGATCTATAATATACTTTAATCCTAAATTTTAATTCATGCTGAGATGGTACAGTATTGATTATTAGTAGGAGTTACTATTCGACATATACATTTTGTGCACCCTTGTGTGTAATATAATGTTCTATTTGATTTTAACCCATGTTAACGTATATACATTATGTAACTAAATAGAGAATACAAACATGAGTAAATGGTTAAATAAATGATGTATGAGGTGTAAGTATCCTATTTAATGTAAGCATGTATAAGTATGGCTTGTAATGAATATGTAGGTTCCATAGTATGTAATGTATGGTGCATATAGTAGTGCAAGAGAATAAATGAATGATGAATGAATGCAAGCATGAATGAAATATAATAATAGATGTAATATATGCAATATACAAGTTAATGAGATGTAATGTTCTATGTTAACACAAATCCTATATTACCTCATGTACCCCTTACACTATGTTGACACTATCACACTTGACACTTTGTTCACTTACACTTTGACACTCTTTGATATGTATACACTATGTATGTCCATTTAACCCTCACTTGCCCCTTTGCCATGTTCATATACACACACATAGCCTCTTAAATAAGTATTTATGAATACAGTTAACTTAGCTATGTATGTATATTATATATATGTTAGCATATTGTGTTGTAATATATAAGTTTATATAACCATTTGAAATGCCATGATTATAGACCTAATGTTGAATACCAATATATGCATGTGTATATATGTGTAAACATATATAGCTTAAAGTAATAGATTACCTAGTGTATATCCAATGTGAATTCTTGCCTATTTGAGTATTGAATAATTGTATGCTATATAGAGTTGGGTGTATGTTGGCTTGTATAGCCTTGTATTGATGTGTGCTTGCTAGGATAGTCTTGGTTAGGCCTAGTAAGACTTGCTGGGTTAGGACATGACCTAGTTTGACCTAGTTTGACTAGCGCAGTTGACCAGAGTTGACCAAGGGTTGACTTTGGCCTAGTTTGACCTAGATTCATGTAGAATGTATTGTAGTGCTTTATATTACCCTTCTGGACATGTTGTGACTTGTGCTGTTCTAATTAGGAGCCAGACACCTCTCCTCGGACAGTATCTTTACCTTGGACATTCAGATATCAGGCGAGTACATTCTCTGATCATTTCATATCCTGCTTAGAATTATTTCCTGCAGTAGATTACTTTACTTGTACTGTCACGTTGGTCACACGGATTGGTACTATATGGATTTCTTCTTGAGATGTTATCCTTAGGGAGCATCGGGTACTACATGATCTGTGCGTTTCACTTACATGGCGTATCATATGCTTTATTGATTCTTTGATCACTTACGACATATACTCTTATGATCGTAGAGTCTTCCTAGAATCCTTATCCCATTTATGGGACTACTATGTATCACCTTCGGGGTCTATCACCTTCGGGGTCTATCACCTTCAGGGTCTGAACATAGTATCATAACATAACCTGGTTGGATCCTTGTGTATTGATTGGGGGTACGGGAGAGTAGAATTGGACATATAAATAATACCCAAGTAGTATCTTATCAGAATTACTTTCGTAGTGTCTTATCAGAATCTCCCAGCCTATTTACATGTTCATATTGTACTCTGACTTACTAGTCACATGCTAGCTCTTTATGTATAGTAGATATTTCTATTACAGCTCTCTCTCTGTTTACATACTGCATTCTTCAGTACCTGTATCTTATTTTACTGCATGTCTATATTTTCTAACCTGCTATGATCTGTTGAGATGTACTGTACTCGCTCCAGTCCTGACTGGACCTGTTGATAAATTTTACAGATAGCTTGGAGGTTGTCTGCTAGCCTAGAGGAGATACAGTAGAGGTTGTTTAGATAGTTATTTTATTTTGTCTGGAGTTGTATTTTACTTTGTGGATTACTGTATTGAGTTTTGAGATGTATTTATGGGTTTATATATCTTAGACACTTAGACTTCTATCTCCTGTATCTCTTTTGGATTTCATATTTTATCTATCTTTATCATGCTCTACCCTAGATGTGATTGAGACTGTATCTGCTATGTCACCCCCATTCGGGGAGTATAAACTATTTAGTCTTATACTATTATATGCATTGAGACCTAGGACAGCGTTCTACCGCCGACACTGCGGCGTAGGCTGGGCGTTGTTACGTTTTCGTACCCAAACAGTGGGTGCGGGTCGTGACACTCTCTTTTTACATCATGTTGTTCTTCAGTTTCCTGTATCTTACTCTCTAGCATGTTTATATTTTCTGACCTGTTATGATTTGTTGAGATGTACTGTACTCGCTCCTGTCCTGACTGTACCTGTTGATAAATTTTACAGATAACTTGGAGGTTGCCTGCTAGCCTAGATGAGACACAGTAGAGGTTGTATAGATAGTTATTTCAGTTGTCTTGAGTTGTATTTACTTTATAGATTACTGTATTTAAGATTTAAGATGTTTTCTGGGTTTGTGTATCTTAGACACTTAGACTTCTATCGGCTATATCTCTTTGTGGATTTCATGTTTTATCTATCTTTATCATGCTCTACCTTAGATGTGATTGAGACTGTATTGCTATGTCACCTCCATTCGGAGTATATATACTGTACAGGTACCTTTATATTGTTAGATGTTGACCTAGGACAATGTTCTACCGTCGACACTGCGGCGTAAGCTGGACGTACCCACGTCTCGTGCCCTTACTCAAGGGTGCGGGTCGTGACAGCAACTTCTTTTGGGGGCACATTGACGACAACAACAAGCATCATTGGACCAGTTGGGATACCATGGCACGCCCGATCGGAGAGGGGGGCCTGGGCTTCACCAAACTTTTCCACATCGTTCAAGCTTTCTCGATGAAACTGTGGACCAGATTCATGAAGGCCAAATACTTCAAGCACATCCACCCGTCGTAGGCCATTTCTAACAGCAGATCCTCTACAGCATGGCGTCGTGTGCAGATCGGGCGTTCTCTTACCGAACCTGTTATGAGGCTATGGGTGGGCGACGGTGAATCATCGGCATTCCTTGAACAATGGGTTGGAGACATCTTACTTCCGAACCATACAGAAGCCTACATGTACTGCAAGATCAAGGACATGGGGGACCCTATTGAAAATGATTAGATCTGGAACAAGATACGGGACTGGGCTGGCCTCGAGGCGGTTGAGCTCATCCATCGTGGCGGTTTGACGATCGGGGCCAGCGCTGACGAGTTCCGGTGGCAGGATGATGCTTCGGGTTGCTTCACGGTCAGATCCGCCAGAAGAATGGTTCGAGGTACGGTGGCACTTTTTCCTAGCATTGCTCTATTCTGGCAGACATGCATCCCCAAGAAGTGGTCCTTCATCATTTGGAGAGCCCTGCGTAAGATCCTCCCCACCGACGGCACCCTCAGTACTATCGGCTTCATCCTTGCGTCCGCATGCACATGCTGCACTGATCGTAATTCAGAGACGGTTGACCACATCTTCTGCCAGGAAGAACTTTCGGTCAAGCTATGGAGCTTTCTATCCCAATGCTGCAGGATGGTTCTGGGGGCGGGTGCTACGAAGACCATGTTGAGGCATGGGGCTCAGCGTCCCATGGCCACCAGATCGTAGCAGCAGCTGTAACGTGGGTAATCTGGAAGAACCGCAACAAGGCGAGATATGAAGACCATCAGTACTCCGCAGACCAACTTATTAAGGAGACCATCAGGCAGTGTAGCAAGAGGAGATCTCTCTACAATCACGGCTAGACGGAATTCTGGAACTCCCTCATATCCCAGGTCTAGCCGTTTTGGGTTCCTATCCTCTCCTTCTTTTGGTAGTATACCTGTATAGGCTTCGGCATTTTGCGCCTTCTGGTATACTTGTGTAGCTTCGGCTTTTCAGTTTTATGGAATAAAACGGGGAGTATTTGCCAATATATATATATATATATACACATAAAGCCAAATATGGACATACTATGTGTACTCTTGTATATACATAAGTATATGTAGCCTAAAATCTCCAAAACTCCACAATGATATTTAGTAAAATTATTTATCCTATTTTTAAAATAAAAGTATCATTTAATACAATAACATATTCAATATTTATATAATCATCATTTATAAAATTACCTACTAGGTCATTAAAATAAAATACCACTATAAATATATACAATACATATCTACACGGATGTCTTGGGACGCACTATATGACTACATAGGTTTAGGCTTGGTTCGAGTCAAGTTCGGGCTAAATTGGTACAACCGAGTCTCCTAAAAGTTATAATCTTAATAAATAACTAACTAAATCATTTATAGGGGTCAAGTCACAACTTTGACTAGTTTTCCTAGAAAGAACCCATATATGGCTCGGCCTTTCCTACCATTGCCAAAACACTAATCAAAGCACACCACTATACTAGTCGTACCAAAATTCTTAGTCAATATGCATCTCAAAACTTAATCAAGACTAAGGCCATATATATATATATATATATATATATATATATATATATATATATATATATATATATATATATAGTATTAGGCTATTATAAAATAATCATATATATAAAGTTGTATCTAAATCTATTTGGCTATATAACATCCCAAAATAAACTCAAAATAATTTTACTAAGTCATGGCAACCTAACAAGGCTCTACCAAGTAGGGTTGGATAGGTTAGGGTCCAAATATATTTTCTAGTAAAATCGAACTCAAAAAGTCAACCAATGAGTCTTATGTGCCATTCACAAATAAATAGCACATGGAAACCCGATTGAGTGGCACACCCTTGGCATGTGTGTCGTAGGATCAAAATGGGTATATATTGGTTCAAATAGTTTTGATCGATGTCGAGTTCCGAACCCACGGTGGAAGTTAGGTCTAGAATTACGGTAAATAGTCAAATGATCTAAATTGACCCGAAGTTGCGCGAAGTCAAAAGAATGTTAGAGAACAAGTTTGGATGGGACATGATATATCAAATTGTAGGTAGACTTGTCTACTTCAAAACTTAAGAAGGACGTTTTGAAAGATTGGCTCTTCTTATGCTCTAAAAATTAAAGCTACGAAAAAGTACATATAAAATTATAATTAAAGATAAAATATAATTTAATAAATCAAAATAATATATAAAAAAAATAATTTCCAAAAATTAGGGTGCTTGCAAGCCACACATGTCCGCAACACCCATATGCAGAAGCTCTCAGGTTGTGACGAAGTTGTCCGATTTCCGGGACGGACCCCGTATCGGTGTATTTTTTTTGAAATCTACAGTTCAAAAACTTATTTTTCTCAATTTTTGAAAACTGATTTCTTGATGCACAAGGGATTAAATAAAAAACTACAAAAAGGGTTTTGATCGTGTTCATGTTGTCTAAAAATCTATTCAAGAAAAATTTTAAATTTCTCGCTATATAGCTCAAAAATTGACCTCCAAAACCTTTCCGTGAAACAAATTTTCTGTGCCACAATTCATAAATTTTTCTTGATTTTGGAACTCGAATTTCTTTGCGCACATCGGGAGTTATTAAAAACAACTTGAAGGGTTTTGTAGATGGTTAATTAGGTTGTCTACGCGTAGGATCTTGTAGATCTAAAAATAGTAAAACGAGGTGGAAGAAAACTAACCTCGAAGTTGGCTCGATTGTTGCTGCTACTGTTGTTAATGATGCGCTGCTTCTGCTGTACTGATGTGCTATGCTCTAGCGTGCGTTAGGCGGCCGGTGATGGCCATGGTTGTGTGCGAGGAGCAGGGAGACACGCGCGGTGACATAGTTCGGGGTAGGGTTAGGGTTTTGCAAGCAATCCCCCCACCCACTTCTATCGAGTATATATGGAGGGGGTGATCGGGTGGATCAGGTGTATATAAGATTCATTGACTCGCGAGATTTGAAAATATTGTGAGTTATTGAATAACTTGTGGGTTTTCTTAAACCTAAGTATATATACCTTTGTGTACATATAAGTACATATATACTCTCATGTATATTGATCTTATTAATCCAAAAATAATCTAACAAATACTTTTGGAGAATAACATATTAATTTAGTAGAGAATAACCTTTATATTATATATAAAAATTTATTCATAAAATTACCTATTAAACCAAAAATAAAATACCAATTACATATATAACAATTATTTAGAAAATATTTATTAGATAATTAAAATAAAGTGTGATATATATATATATATATATATATATATATATATATATATATATATATATATATATATATATATATATATATATATATATATACATATACAAAAAATCTACAGGGACGTCTCTGGACACACTACCTGTCTAAATAGGTTTGGGTTTAGATTCGGGTCAAATTCTACTAGTTTGGTACAACCGGATCTCCTAAAAGTCAAAAGTCTTAATAATTAATTAATTAACCATTTATAGGGTTCAAGTCACAACTTTGACTTATTTTCTTAGTAAGAACATGCATATGGCTCGGCCTAGTCAAAGCACACAAGTACACTAGCCGTGCCAAAATTACTAGTCGATATGCATCTCAAAACTTAAACATAACTAAGGCCATATATATAATATTAGGAATTATAAATATAATCATATATATATACAAAATTGTATTTAAACCTACTTTGCTGTATAACATCCCAAAATAAATTATAATAATTCTACTAAGTCATGGCAACCTAACATGGCTCTACCAAGTGGGGTTGCCCAGGTTAGGTTTCAATATATTTTCTAGTCAAATTGAACCCAAAAAGTCAACCAATGAGTCTCTTGTGCAATTCACAAATAAATAGCACATGTGGACTCGATTGAATGGAACATCATTGGCACGTGTGTCGTATGCTCAAAATGGGTCAAAACTATATATTGGATCGATTAGTTTTGATTGATGTCGAGTTCTGAACTCAAGTTGGAAGTTAGGTCTATAATTACAGTAAACAGTCAATTAGCCTAATTGATCCGAACTTGTACGAAGTCAAAAGAATGTTAGAGAACAAGTTTGGATGTGACATGATATATCAAGTTGAAGGTAAACTTATTTATTTCAAAACTCATGAAAAAAGTTTCGAAAGATTGGCATTTCTTGTGCTCCAAAAATCAAAGCTATGAAAAAGTACATTTATAGTCATAATTAAAAATAAAGTATAATTTAATAAATAAAATAAATTATATAAAATAATAAAAAATAATTTCCAAAAATTAGGATGCTTACAGGTACTGAGGAGAAAAATGAGTTAATGCATACCTAACCCATCTAAATAGGGGTACTCATAGACGGGTGAATCATTGTGCCCCCTTCGCATTGGAGTCTGTATTCCACTCAATTTTGTATGCTAAGGAGCTAGACCGAGTGGAGTTGGGCCTTGTTAGGTCAAGATGTTTGGGTCATTCTTGTCCATCGGTTGTCCATTGGTGAACGAGTAATCATTTATGTTGCTCGGTCGACCGCATCACAAGAATGGTCCCGGAGTAAGCTAGCCGATCTCAGGTGCACTCTCTTGATTGCTCATCCCGTCTCATCGCTTGTTTGGCTCATGAATCAGCTATTTGTTGGGCTGTCTGATGGGTACATGCGCAGAATGTGGGAATTGGACGTCTATCATTTTAGTATTCAATACTTTGTAACTCTTAAGGACAAAGTTTGATTTCTATTTGAAATAACAATGATTCATCTAAATGAAAATTTTGGCCTTCCTATCATATCATTTTTTTTGGTATTTTTCTTGTTGTTTTGTATGGTGAAAATGATTAAAGTTTGGAACTGAAATTACGTTTGCCATTTTAGTAGGGTGCCAACCGGGTTGAGTTAGTCAAATTCGAGTTGACCCATTTAGGCTCGACTTGATGCCGATCGATTAAGGTTTCACTCATTAGGGTAAACTTTAACATGTTCAGTTTAAAAATGGGTTAACCCAATTCGACTTGTATAATCCGTTTAAATGGATGGATTCTAACTACTTTTTTTTTTCCTTAGCAATTTGTAGTGACATAATTGTTCCTTTTCCTTTTTTGCTATTATGTTTTTCTATTTAGCTTAGTGAACCTAAATTGTCTGAATATTACCACATTCCTAAAATGAGGCCAAACCTTTTTTTTTAATGATAAAACTTGTATTAGATTTGGGAAGGCGGATGGAATCGAAGTACATCCTATGAATTTAGGATCCATTTATTAAATGCCATTGATAAATGCACTAATAAAGTGTTAGATGCATCACAAATTTTGACAGTCCTTCAATGAATGAGGACTGTCAAAATTTTGACGGTCTTGATAAAATCGGAGCTATAAAAAATTTGACAGTTCTTTTTTATGTTCGGTACTGTCAAAATTTTGACAATGATCTTTTTAGGATTGTCAAGGGCTACAATGATAATGAAGAAAGTGGGCCTGTGAGAAACTATGGGCTAAGACTTTGTGCTTTGGTTCTGTGTATGGGTTTGTCAACGATGTTGCACCACAATTTAGTGGGCGAGGAAAAATAGTGTGGTTACTCTACTCCTTATTCACTCCTTCCCGATAGCATTTTTGTGTTCCATATTTTGCAAATCTTTCCTGCCACCCACCCACCTCACCCCACCCCACCCGACCCTTCCTCCAATCATCATTAAATTCATCGTCGTACGTTCTCTCTGTATTCCCAATTGATCTCATCATCATGCCTCCTCCGAAGCCATTGGACCATGAGTCAGTGAACGAGAACGTGAAGAAGGTAGCCTACGCCGTAAGGGGCGAGCTCTATCTCCGCGCTTCAGAGCTCCAGAAGGAAGGCAAGAAGGTCATCTCTCTCTGTCCCCAATCACTTGGAATGTATGTAACATGTGAATCATCATAGACTCTACTCTACTTTGTTGGTTTGAATAGAAGATTAATTAGAGTGAGCGACCAAACAAAAATAAAATTATTTGGTTTGTCACAGTACAAACTTTGATTCACACTCTAGGCCGGTACCGAAACCGAAGCCGTCCAAAACTACCAAGAGTGACTGATTCAAAATCACCAGTACTGAAAAAACAAAGGTTTGCAGCACCCATACTTTTCATCCATATAACATCGGTTTTGGCCTGTGCCGATTGCCGATCTGCTGCCCCCAATTGCTGTGTACCAAATATTTCCCCTCCCCTATAAAAGTATAGGTACCACTGGTTATTTCAAAAAATAGCACCCACGATCAGTAGGACCCATATTTTTATAACAGAGGGGACATATTTGGTACAGAACGATTGGGGGGCAACAGATATGCTCCCGTGCCGATCTCATACTAACCAAAATTATCGGGTTTGTTTCGGAACCAATAAATATCGATCCCTAGCTTTTGCTATCGGCTGATACCAGCCAATACTGACATCGGGCTCATTTTCCCAATAACAAATAAATAAATACAAAAAGAGAGAAATTTGGGGGAAAAACTGTGTCAACAGGATGTTTGGTCATGTTAAGGATCAACATGCTAGAATGTGTTCATAATATTCCTTATCAATACACTACATGCATGTAATCATTACAGTTTGTTAAAAAAAATTATTTCTGAAAATTGAGAGAATTTGTCCATTTTAATTAAGAAGTCAAAAGATAAAGAAAGAGTTAGGGAGTCGGAGAAGGGAATGAATACAAGTACAATATTGATACCGGCTGTGCATAAGAGATACAACATTGTTAACTAGTATTTCATTCAAAAACAATGGAGAATAATACAAATAATACATGAATTATGCCTAAATGTATCAAAATCTTCTTCTTCAGGTTTAAAAACAATCTTTGTATACTTTTTTGCTTTCTCAAACCAGAAACTCATTAGGAGGGTCTGACAACGATACTAAGAACCTTGCTGAACATAACTTGTTGCAAGGTTATGGTTATGTTATAAGGATTAGATAATGTATTTTAGATTTTTGACTTTTTTTTATCTGGTTGTATTCTATTAAATTTAACTCAATAGTTTGCTTGTATTTGGTCTTATGTAAATTAGAGCCAACTTTTGTACCTCAGCATAATATTTTACATACGAAGATCACACACACACTACACACAACACACAAAAGGAGTCATTTTCATACCGGTAAGAAAATACAATTTTCATTCCATGTTATAATATTTGAAATAACTGTGGTTTATTTGTTCATGTTTATTTCTCATCTTGTGTTATCATTCCGAAAACTTTTCAGATCATCTTTACAAATGTAGGCAATCCTCACGCTTTAGGACAAAAGCCATTGACATTCCCTCGTCAGGTGAGTACCTAGTATAATCAACATTTCTTTGATATAAGTTCTTTGCAGCAGATGATGTCCTAATCCCATTAACTGTATTAATTCTATTTGTTGGTTGGAAAGTAGGAAACTTGTTTTCATCTTATGCCTATTTACTTCAGAATCTGTTAACTAGTTTATCTTTCATAACACTACAATTTGACAGATTATTTGGTATATCAGTTTAGGCAAAACTAATATATAACAAATAACCATTCCTGCATACTTGTTTTGCTATACAATATTATTCTAATATGATGACTTGCAGGTGGTAGCATTATGCCAAGCTCCCTTTTTATTAGATGACCCTAATGTGGGACTCGTATTCCCAGCTGACGCAATCGGAAGAGCTAAACATTATCTTTCATTGACTTCGGGTGGTTTAGGTAACTTACATTTCAAGGTTTCAACTAATGTAGTAGTTGTATCAAGTTCTAGATGGTGTTGGTAGATAATAAGTATCGTCAGTACCACTACATGTTCAAAATGTCTGTTTCAAGTAAATCTAGTAACCCATATCTTATCGGATCTGGCTTTGTTAATTCCTTAATTTTTGCTCCTGTCAAGGGTTGACATGAAGCAGAACACTGATTCATGTAGGCTAAACAATAAAAGTAGCCTTGTTGTAATACTAGTTGTATCATGCACATTTAGGTGGAAGAAGAGATCTTCTTCCTAAATTGTGATCTGGAAAAGATAGAACTTTCTACCATATAGTATATACCTGAAATCTACTAAATTTAATTGTCTTGTAAATGATATGGCAAGATGGTTCACACCGCTACGCTATTCCATTTTGTGCCTTTTTGTGGTAGGTGATAAAACTTGTCCAAGTGGACTAATCAATTCTCACTTCTTTAAACAGGTGCATATAGTGATTCTCGAGGCCTTCCTGGTATAAGGAAGGAAGTTGCTGATTTTATTGAAAGGCGTGATGGATATCCTAGGTAATTGACTATATATGAAGAAGTTGAGAGAAGTATACACTGAGTGACATATAGAACTTGTAGCTTTCACAAGACTCATCTGTTTTTCACTTACTGCAGTAACCCAGATCTTATATTTCTCACTGATGGTGCTAGCAAAGGTGTTATGCAGATCCTAAATACCATCATACGAAATGAGAAGGATGGGGTATGTTCTTTATAAATGACAAAAGTTACCGACTACTAATAGTTCTAAATAGTAAACACTGTCATACGATACTATGTATTGCACGAGCATGGACACGATGATACGCGGGCGACACTGTTCATGGACATGCCACCAATTTTGGTATGCGTATATTTTTCCGTGTTAGTGTCGTAAGCAGTACCAGGTAAAAAATTGATACTTTACTCTTTATGTTTTCGGTTTGATGGTTATAAACCCATTACTCATTGACAGATTTTAGTTCCTGTTCCGCAATATCCCCTGTATTCAGCTGCAATATCGTTATACGGTGGTTCTCTTGTTCCATACTATTTAGAAGAGGAAGCAAATTGGGGCCTGGACGTAAATAATCTACGACATTCAGTTGCTCAGGCACGATCGAAAGGGATAACTGTAAGTACTCTACTGTTGAGTTCCCCAAAAATTACCAGTTGTTTTATGTTTCAAGTAGGTATTGTAACAATCCTGCAAATTATTTGACTTTTGTCTATATCTAAGGTTATAACTCCCACAGTACTAAGTCAACAGAGAATTTGTAATGCATTAGCAAATAGTCGCTAAACATGCAAAATGTGATGAGCCTCATGGAAGGTGTTACTTCAAGGTTACACCTTTCAAGTTTCAACCTTGATATGATTTTTTGCTCCCCAGACCTTTTCTATCATTCCATTTATCAGCACAGGCACATTATGTTCACATCAGAATGCTACTGTCAAATTATCCATGCTTTTAGATGTTTTGTTTCTACATTTTTTAGATCCTTATGAAATTTCATCCCTTTAGATATTGTTTTGCACCAGATTATCCTTCATGATCTCTATCTACCAAGAATATGGCATTAGATAGACGGTAGCAGTTTCCTGAAGCATTGTGGAAAGATCAATATGTGGATTCTTTGGCAATAAACAGTTACCAGATTCTGTGGATAGTAAATTTCAAGGTTCTAAACGGCGGTAGGCGGATGTGCGACGGAGAGAGTCCGCCTACCACCTAGGCCGCCTAGGCGGTTGATACATTTTGGACATTTTTTACTATTCTACCATTGTTTTTTTGCATAATGTGCATATTTTAAGGGTGTTCCATGCATAACTAAGTTGTAGAACGAACATTTATGAATTTTTAGTTTTATAAAAGTGAACCATAGGCCCATAATGCTTGCAAAACCTTTTGGCCAAAACATCTTGTTATGTATTGTTCCGCCTAGGCGCCCGCGTACGCCGCCTTACCTCCACCTACGCCGCCAAACCTCCGTTGGCCGCCTACTCCACCGCCTACCGCAAAAGCAGTGCGGAGAAAGATCGCCTACCATAGGTGTCTGCCTCAACCGCCATTTAGAACACCGGTAAATTTGCATCTCAAACACGTTGGTTCTGTTATCTTGGCAGATGACATCTCCAAGCATTTAAAAGCCATGCATTACAAGCAATACCATGAACATCTCTTCGCCTGTTCTACAATAGTTACAGAGATAGTCAGATAGAGAAAGAGAGAGAGGGAGAGAGAGAGAGAGAGGAGAGAGAGAGAGAGAGAGAGGTTTGACAATAGAAACTGGAGGAATATGAAAACTGTGACCTACTCAACACAGAGTTACACTTGGCCCTGACAGTTCATGTAAGGCATCTTATACTGTTACTAAAGATTAGATAATAGAATTTTGAGGGAGGCAGGAAAATTGCACTCTTTAGTCTACAACCAAGGTTTTATGAAACCAATACCTTTTGACCGTTTCACAACGGAATTGGAGGATACAAAACCACCGAAACCAACTGTTATCATAACAACTTAGTAGCATCGTTATATAA
>JANAVB010022597.1:29847703-29904770 GCA_029216955.1 Iris pallida
CAGTCATATAAGCAGGAAAGCTAAACTATTGAATATCAGCATTTTTAGATACTTAAACGAATATTTAGTGGGTTCCAATTTCTCCTGGAGCAAAAATTCATCAGCTTGCCTTTCGTAAAGTACATCATTCCGGAGTGAAGTATAGCATACAATGTTGGTTGTTAGTTGACGTGTTCTCTTCCCAAATTTCGGCTCTACCATATTAATTATTTGTGCACACAATTGAGTTCAAATAGGTAGCTCAAAATTATGATAGCCATTGTATAGTTTCTTTCTTATGTGACTCTCCCTGTACACAGTTGGACTTGAGCCTGATACAAGAATCTAGACATTCCTAAAATGTAGTGGCTAACAGTAAGAATTAAGTACTTTGCATAGGCCTGTTAAATACTCTCTTTCTTGTCTACATGATATATTATTATGGATTATTTGTTTATCTGTATAATTGGTTTCTTATATAAGTCCTTCAATCTACCCTATTTAGAGTTAAGTCCTGCAGACTTTGGCATTTACTTAGAAGTCCCCAAGTCTCACACAATTGGAGTTAATAGTCTGTTAGAAAAAAATTAACCCAATGCTTCAGTTAATTGTGTGCGAGTGCTATTTTACTATAATCTTCCTCATATTCCCGTCTTCTGTTGTTGGCTCCAATCCCCTCCTCCTTCCCACATTCCAGTATGAGATTTAGAGTTGCATTTCCATGTTAACTTTTTTGCTTTGATGAGCTTCACAGTTGCACTTCAATGTCTAATTCACAATGAATATCATATTATGTTCATCGCCCACCATATATGGGCGACTTGCATCTTGAATATGGTTGAAATTCATTATTTGATAATCACGTTCAAGTCTGATTCAAGATTTGCTCATGCAAACATTGAGGACTTCCACTTCTAGTCCTAGTAGAATTGTTGTGACAGTTCTTTATGTCTAGCAAATCTTGTGCAATACAACTTAGGAAGATGCTGCGGATGCATGATTTGGTTAAAAAGCACACATAATTATGGTTAATGAAAATGTTAGTTAGAAAATTTTCATGTAGTTAAAGAGTTGTCTCACTTTATATTTTATATGCATTAGGAACTATTATATGCGGGATTTTCATTCCTTCACTCTTGGCTCAATGTGTCAAAGAGATGAATGCAACTCCAAATATCAAATCGTATCATCTTACCTTTTTGTTTAGACTCTTTATAGACTTGAAGGGTGCTCCTTGGTTGCATGAGCTTAAACTGCATATCTGAAAGGTAGATCCCTACCTGCTAACTGGTCACCCTAAATTTTGTGGCATGATCCTCTAATGCTTATAGCTACCTTAGCTATGAATTTAGCACTTGTTGGTGTTTTATTCTTTGTGTTGTGTGTGTTCACAACATTCTATTGTTAAAAGATAGTCCCACATCGGAAAATCACACCAATATGTATCTCTATATTACTTATGAAGGAATAGAGAGATGCACATGGGTTGAGGTCCAATGGAGGGTGCCATGTGGGAGGATTTTACATAGAGGTGAGAATAAGAAACCAACTTTTGGCCAAAATGAAAATAGATTGGAGCTAAGCCCCGAAGGGGCTTAGCGACTCGGACTCGGACTCGGACTCGGACTCGGACTCGGGCTCGGGCTCGGGCTCGGGCTCGGGCGGGCTAATGGGCTTTTGAGGCTTATTGTGGCTTTTTGATGGCACTTTGCACTTAGCACGACAGCTCGTCGCTAGGCGCATTGTGCGCTTTAGTTGCGCTCGTGCGCGAGCCTTGCGCGGCCCTGCGTGGCGTGCGTGGCGTACGGGCGTACGGAGCGTACGAGCGTACGGGACGTACGGGTCGAGCGGGTCGAGCGGGTCGAGCGGGTCGAGTGGGCCGTTCAAATTATGTAACGTCCGCGGGTCTTGTGGGCTCAGATCCGAATATGGCTCAGATCCAGAAAATCCGGATCTGGCATTAAACCTGAGCGTGCGTTCAGAATTTGAAAAGCCCACCTCGTGCCTATAATATCAGCAGCATCTCCAACATCACCTTCTTTAGGGTGTTGTTGCTGGAAACATTGTCTTTACAATTGTTTTTGAACTGTGTTTTTCCATCGATTATTCGACAAGGGACTAACAATCTCAAAGCTATATCGAAAAGATGGATAACTCACGTGCATCGCTCGTCAATACCGACTTTAACAAGTTGGAGAAATTCGACGGCGAACATTTCCAAATCTGGAAACGGAAAGTAACCTTAAACATTCAACTCGTGGAAGTTGATCACGTGCTGAATGAGGAAGAACCGATCGTTCCAACAACCGAACCGCAGAAGTTATTGCAGCTGCTAAGTCCAAGCAGGCAAAATGGATTAGAGAAAACAGTATCTGTAAACTGTTGATTCTCAATAGCATGGAAGACTCTCTGGCAGAGTCCTATTCCAAGAAGAATTCTGCCAAAGAGATTTGGGACTCCTTGGGAAATTGTACGAAGATGACGAGAATCGGTCCAAGATCTTCTTGGTTGAAAGATACCACAAGTGGACCTTCGAAGATGAGAAGCTATGCTGCCCCAAGTAAAGGAGTTTCTGAAGCTGCGCCAAAAGTTGGATGACGAGAAGATGCCTCTTGTCGACAAGTTTGTCGTTGGAGGAATGTCTCTAAACTTCCTGCGGGTTGGAGCAACTTCTATGCAAGGATGCACCGCAAGAAGCTGGACATATGTATGGAAGATCTCCTGCAAGAGATCCATGTTGAGGACGAGATGCGCTCTCAACAGAAGATGGATTCTCTGTCCAAACAACTGGCGAAAGCAAATCTGGTCCAAACCAGAGAATACAAGGGGAAGCAGGCGGCTTCTCCTCATAAGAAGAAGAAGGACTTCACTAATCTGAAAGTGAAGAGTCCTTCATTCAAGAATCAGAAGTCCAAGTCCCATGTGACTTGTTACAAATGTGGCAAAAAGGGCCACTACAAAAGTGACTGCAAGGAACCAGAAAAAGGTGAGCCTAGTAAGGTTTCTTTGGTTACTAATCTGGTTGCAATGATAGCGCAGGTTGCAAATGTGGGGGTTGACTCGGACTGGTGGATAGACACTGGTGCGACATGTCATGTCTGCTCAGACAAGGAATGGTTCGACTCCTATGAGCAACTTCCGAGAAAGTCATAATGGCAAACCAGGCACAAGCTGAAGTACTGGGAATTGGGACGGTGGAGCTGAAACTCACATCGAGGAACACTCTGACGCTTCAAGGAGTGAAGCATGTTCCTACAATTGCTAAGAACCTGATCTCTGGGAGCCTGCTTTGTAACGCAGGCTTGAGGATGGACATCAATGCTGGCCAGATGGTGATGTCCAAGAAGGGTACATTCTTCGGAAAAAGCTTTCCAGACTGAAGGAATGTACAAAATTCAGCTTGTTGTAACCTAGAAAATGATATTAATGCTATTTCTACTTTGAACTATTCTTTTGAGTTGTGGCATAATAGGCTAGGACATGTTCATTGTAAAAGAATTAACAAGATGTCTAGCCTAGGACTTATCTCCAAGTGTGGGGGTAAGGTAGAGAAATGTGAAGTGTGTACTCAGACGAAGATCACAAGGAAAGCCTTTCACAGGGTCCATCGAAGCACAGATCTTCTGGAGTTGGTTCACTCAGATATCTGTGATTTCAAGCAATTCTCTACAAAAGCCGGGATGAAGTATTTTATTACTTTCATCGATGACTTCTCAAAGTATGCTTTTGTCTACCTGCTCAAGACTAAAGACGAAGCATTCGAGAAGTTCAAGGAGTTCAGGGCCGAGGCTGAACGCAAACTGGACAACTCAAAAGGCTAAGGAGTGATCGAGGCGGGAGTATCGGTCTCATGATTTCTCATCATTCTGTAAAGAACATGGAATCATAAATGAGACGACGGCTCCGTACTCTCCTCAATCCAACGGAGTAGCAGAAAGGAAGAACAGAACGTTGACAGAGATGATGAACTCTATGCTGTTGACTGCGGGTCTTCCAAAGAGCTTCTGGGGAGAAGCTGCATTAACGGCTACTTTTAGAGTACCGTATGCAACTTCGGACATAACACCTCATGAACTCTGGTTCAAAGTCAGACCTAACTTGAATGTCATTCGAGTGTGGGGGTGTCTGGCTTACGTGAAGCTCCCAGATCTGAAGATTCAGAAGCTGGGGACTAGGACCACTAAGGCTATCTTCTTGGGTTATGCCGAGAAGAGTGATGCTCGGAGATTCCTTGATATAGAATCAAATCATATCATTGAATCTCGCGATGCTGAATATTTTGAAGACAAGTTTGCAAGGCACAAAATATTGTTCTCGCGGATCTTCCGAGAATGATGAGAGTGCAAACAGACAGAAGTCCTTAAAGAACCAGTAGTCCAAGAAGAAGCTATTGTCGAAGAGACACCAGTTGAACCAGAACTCGCTGAGCGTCAACTAAGCGAGTAAGGAGGCCGAAAGACTTCGGAGATGACTTCGTCACTTATCATGTGGAAGCAGATCGCTTACCTATGATGAAGCGATGAAGACCAGAGATGTTGTATTCTGGAAGGAGGCGATAGACAATGAGATTGACTCAATCACCTCCAATAATACATGGGTGTTAGTTGACCTGCCAGAAGGAGCAAGACCCATCGGATGCAAATGGATCTTCAAGAAGAAGATGAAAGCAGATGGAACCATCGACAAATTCAAGGCCAGGCTAGTGGCCAAAGGGTTTGCTCAGAAACAGGGATCGACTATTTTGATACTTATGCTCCAGTAGCTCGGATGACAACCATCAGATTGTTAATTGCTCTAGCAGCAATACACAAACTAGTGATACATCAGATGGATGTGAAAACGGCATTCCTTAATGGCGAGCTGACAGAAGAGATCTACATGCAACAACCAGAAGGTTTTGTCGTCAGAGGTCTGGAAGACAAAGTCTGCAAGTTGATGAAGTCTCTGTATGGTTTGAAACAAGCTCCCAAAATGTGGCATGAGAAGTTTGACAAAGTGATAAGGTCAAATGGCTACAAGGTCAGTGAAACAGACAAGTGTGTCTATACTAAGTTTGCTGACGGAAGAGGAGTTATCGTTTGTCTATACGTTGACGACATGCTAATCCTAGGTACGGATTTAAGCTGTGTCACAGAGACAAAGAAATTTCTCTCGACCAAGTTCAGTATGAAGGACTTAGGGGATGCCGATGTTATCTTGGGGCTCAAGATCATCCGGACAGGCACGGGAATAGCACTGTCACAATCTCATTACATTGAGAAAATGCTCACTCGATACGGTATCAAGATCTTCCTATAATTGATACACCGTACCGGAGTGATCAGAAGCTGGAGCCAAATTCGAGAGAAAGCGTCAAGCAATTGGAGTACGCCAGCGTCATCGGAAGCTTGATATACGCTACTACTGTCACAAGGCCTGACATAGCTTTTGCGGTGGGAATGCTGAGTCGGTTCACTAGCAACCCAGGCGTTGAACACTGGAACGCTGTGAAGCGTGTTATGAGATATCTAAAAAAGACTCAGACATTTGCACTATACTACAGCGGAGATCCGTCAGTAGTGGAAGGCTTCAGTGATGCTAGCTGGTGTTCAAGGTGGAGAGGAGTATTCTACAGGTGGATTCATATTCGCCTTGGGCAGAGCTGCTATATCGTGGAAATCGAAGAAGCAGACAATGTTATCTCGTTCCTCCATGGAATCTGAATTCTTTGCATTGGATGCTGCTGCAGATGAACAGAGTGGCTTCGGGAGTTCATGTATGATCTTCAGTGGTTGGAGCTCAGATACCGCAATCCCGATATACTGTGACAACCAGGCGGCAGCAGCAGTAGCATCAAATGAACTCTTTAACGGGAAGAAGAGGACTGTGCGGTTAAAGCACAGAGCAGTGAACGATCTCATCAAACGAGGCGTCATTGCAGTGATCGATGTTCGGAGTCAGGAGAACCTGGCGGATCCGTTCACGAAAGGCCTCAAACGACAGCTGGTCGAGGACACAGCAAGGAAGATGGGTTTGAAGGCATTCTAATATTGTGTCATTATAATCCTATCAATAAATTTTATGTTATTGGTTCAAAGAGAAATCTACCAAATATCTAATTTTTTGATTCAAGGGAGGACTATTGACTGGAAAAATATTAGTTAACAGTGGGTACTTGTTCTGCGGAACATGGAAGGGTTTCGGACCCAGAACACTGTTGTCTACTATGAATTTTCTACGGAATATTGATCCTGTGGGAAGGATGGCATAATGCCTTAATGAGTTCTCAGACTGAGTGAAGGTCTGTTATGCTTTACAGGAAGCATGGTAGCACAGCACTACAAGGAGTGTGACTCCATGCTATGTGTGGCGGTGACTCCACCATGAGGTTCTCGAAAGAGGTAAATCCTCGGCTATGTTAGCCAAGTCACAGCGGCGTAGCACCGCAAATAGGCAGTTGGCCTAATGCTGTATATTGAATTAAAGAGGGATGTAGTCAGCACTACAAAGAGGAGGTGTTCCTCATGTTACGGGTGGCACGACATCACAATGAGGTAAACCCGGCTAGGGATAAAGCCTCGGCCTTGCAAGCCATATCGTAGCGGCGTAACACCGCACAGAAGCATAAGGCTTCATGCTGGGTAGTTTGGCACTACAAAGGGGCTAGACCTCATGCTACGGGTAGTATGACACTACGATGAGGTTCCGGTGATTCGGGGTAAGGTCCTCGGCTTAAGGCCATGTCATAGCGGCGTAGCACCGCAAAGGAAGCGTTGGACGCTTCATGCCATGTCTCTTTAATAAAGAACTCACCTATAATGTATGGACAGAAAAATAGGCCATTCTTGAGGGTAAATTTGTAGACGCCCAAAATACATACATTGAAATCCAGGCTGGCACAAGGCCTTTAATGTGCAGCCAGAAGCACAGATAACTACATTATGTGAGTGAAAAAATTACAGTTGTGGTACAGAATTCAAGGCGTAGTCCATTTTGTATCATACTGTTGTTCAACCCATGCGGGAAGATTCAAGTCGTCAGCGACATCTATCCTAATGCATAATGGACAGTTATTATGTGGAACGCTTAACTCATATATATAGAGATATGTGGGGATTGTTGGTGTTTTATTCTTTGTGTTGTGTGTGTTCACAACATTCTATTGTTAAAAGATAGTCCCACATCGGAAAATCACACCAATATGTATCTCTCTATATTACTTATGAAGGAATAGAGAGATGCACATGGGTTGAGGCCCAATGGAGGGTGCCATGTGGGAGGATTTTACATAGAGGTGAGAATAAGAAACCAACTTTTGGCCAAAATGAAAATAGATTGGAGCTAAGCCCCGAAGGGGCTTAGCGACTCGGACTCGGACTCGGACTCGGACTCGGACTCGGACTCGGACGGGCTCGGGCTCGGGCTCGGACTCGGGCTGGGCTTGGGCTTGGGCTAATGGGCTTTTGAGGCTTATTGTGGCTTTTTGATGGCACTTTGCACTTAGCACGACAGCTCGTCGCTAGGCGCATTGTGCGCTTTAGTTGCGCTCGTGCGCGAGCCTATGCGCGGCCTGCGTGGCGTGCGTGGCGTGCGTGGCGTGCGAGGCGTACGGAGCGTACGGACGTACGGGTCGTACGGGTCGAGCGGGTCGAGCGGGTCGAGCGGGTCGAGCGGGTCGAGTGGGCCGTTCAAATTATGTAACGTCCGCGGGTCTTGTGGGCTCAGATCCGGATATGGCTCAGATCCAGAAAATCCGGATCTGCATTAAACCTGAGCGTGCGTTCAGAATTTGAAAAGCCCACCTCGTGCCTATAATATCAGCAGCATCTCCTCTCTCCGGGTTATAGAAAATAATCAGAGAATTTCCAGAGAGAGAGAGAAGTGCTACTGCTATTCCGAGGAGTCGTCGACATTTTTGGCCAGCGTTCTAAAGTTCTCTTCGAACTTGCTGGTTCCTGGAGGCTTGTCCGTAAGGCGGATATAGCTTTGAGCGCCGGTGATCTTTCACCCCAGCAGGCTTTCTTCTTCCTCTGTTGCCTTCGAGAATACCGTGCTTCTCTTTAGAAGTTATACGGTTCTGTTGCCTTCGAGAATACCGTCGCTTCTCTTTAGAAGTTATACAGTTCTGTTGCCTTCGAGAAATATTACGAAATCTCTTTAGATTCTCGTAATACAACATCACCTTCTTTAGGGTGTTGTTGCTGGAAACATTGTCTTTACAATTGTTTTTGAACTCGTGTTTTTCCATCGATTATTCGCCAAGGGACTAACAACATTGAGGGTTAAGTCTGGTTAATGGTCGGCCATAAAACTTTGTCAAATCTTCATGAAACTTTGTTATGCTCCATACTTGACCCCATTATGATGAGAGAAGGCTTGGATGATGATGATGATGATAGGAACTATCATGGGCATCCATCTTATGAATTTTTGTTGCCTATCCTTTATCAACTTGGTTCATCAGCTTTGGTGGAATATACTTGATTCATATAGGGGTGGGGTTGAAAAAGGGGGGAGGGTCGAGGAGGAGGCGGAGGAGGAAGGGTAGCGATAATGAGTGGAGGGAGAAGGGAGGAGGAAGACAAGAAAGAAATGGTCAAAAAATAAATTTTGTTAAAGTTGATGGAATATTCTCTTTTCAAATGCGTTAAGTAGGTGGACAATTAACTTCAATAGTTTGAGATTTGGGGGAAGAAAATAGCAAGATTTGGGTGACTTGAACCTAAATAGGGTAGATTTAAGGAACTTTTATATCATTAATATGTGTTAGCCAAAGGTTATATTATGTAACGAGATCTATTAGCCTTCTTTTCTCCTGGTAGTGGTATGCTTGCAAACCTCTTAATAGAGCCCCTTGAAAGTCACATTTTATCTTTGTATTGTTCCTTATTTTACATTCTCCAGAAAAGCAATTCTATGTTCTTTTCCTTACTATATTGGGATAATGTTACTGTGAAAATTCAGGTTCGAGCTATGGTGATCATAAACCCAGGGAACCCTACAGGTCAATGTCTTAGTGAAGCCAATTTGAGGGACCTCTTGAAGTTCTGTTTCCAAGAGAACTTAGCCCTCCTCGCGGATGAAGTTTATCAGCAGAATATTACCAGGATGAACGACCCTTTATAAGTGCAAGAAAGGTACCTTTCTCGAACTTGCTTTCACTTATGTACTTTTGGAGCTGTCGATTGCAATCTAAATGATCGTTCTTATATTGCAAGTTATTGTTGGACATGGGCTCACCATTAAGCAGAGAGGTCCAACTTGTGTCTTTCCATACTGTGTCAAAAGGATATTGGGGCGAATGCGGACAACGTGGGGGATATTTCGAAATGACTAACCTTCCCCCTGAGGTATGCTACATATCTTTGCTTCTAATACTTATGGGTCAAGGATCTATTCCAGAAAATTAGTTTTTCACATTTGCTCTTCCCCAACTTCCTCTAAAGTGCATATCATGTGGGAAATTTTTAAAGTAACTTAGAAGTGTAAGTATTCACTTAATTATCTTATTATGTTGGAGTTATTGAATTTATCTTATAAAATTTAATAGTAAAATTAAATACATAAGAAGATTGATTCCTTGGTACTTAAATGAGGAAGCACTCACTCCAACTATTCTTCAATTGACATGAAGATCAAGATTCCAAATACTGAAAGTATTTACATCTTTTTAGCCTCAACTAATATTTGAAGATAAAAAAAATCATCTTTCCGAGTACAAGATAAGTGAATCCTTAAGAGATGCAAACCATCAGTGGAGAGATGAATGACATTTTCTAGGAACATTGGATTTGGATAAGAAAATTTTGGAGTGGCCCAAAGTGAACAGTGCATATGCTTGCTAATCATTTGCAACTCTACGAAATAAATGTTATTGGTTAATTTGCAAAAAAGAATGGTGCCTACTAGTTTATCGAAGTCTAGCTCACCAGTTGAAAGTGACCATAAAGGCGTAAACACATGTAACTATCAGAATATTGTTTTTCATTCCAGAAGGGCTCTTCATGTATGGACATGACAAAGCAAGGTCCACTTGAAAGAGGTTCACATCAAGTATCGGGGAATAAGTTGAGTATCTTTAACCAAGAAGTAGGAAAAAAGGGCTCTGCATTAATCTAGAAATGAGATATTTATTACTAACAATCAAGGTTTAAATATTGTCAGAGACCAACACTAATACCGAGACTGACTGATTCAAAGTCAACGAAAACTCCCGAAACATCCAAAACGTACTCATAAGAAGGGTTCGAAACTGATACTGAAACCTAGTTATGGACCTTGCTTACATCTCATCATCTTCCAAGGTAACTTCTAATGCTGCTAAAGTCTAATACTGCATTAAATGTAAATATGAAATTGGAACTGAGAATGAAAGTATTGAACAGTTAAACATTGCTACATCTTATATGATTGTAACAAACACAACCAACATCAAGAGGATGTCAATACCAATTACCACAATACACTTTAGCATATGTTTCTTGAGGTCATTGACCTGTATGCAAGTTAAGATATAATTCAATATTTAGCAAAGCAACAAAGAAAGGATTGACAAATATATGAAGTAGAGAACAAATTCTGTAGGAACCTAGAGAACTGGCAAGCTACCCAACTTTCATTTGGGAGTAGAGTAGGATAGAGCTAGTGAGGGTGGTCATCCATGCTATGAATTTGTACTGGTTACAAGCTATACCTTTATTCATCAACAAGATAGAGAGCAAATGTGCAGATTTCATTCGAAGGGGTGGAATTCATGCAATCAGTTGGGACTATATATGTATACCTAAAAAAGGAGGGGACAGAACCGAGACAAGATCTCAAAGAGGCATGTTCACTAAAATTGTTGTGGAACATACTAAGCACCCTCTTTGGGCAGCATGGATCCACAATCACTACATCAGGGGTTGACAAATCTGGGGCATCATAGTTGGTAATAACTCCTCGGCATGTTTCAAATCTATCATGGGGCAGAGAGTCAGGGGACTACAAGTTATTCATGAAGGCATTATAGATGGCAAACCAGTATATGGTTTTATCCTTGGCTACCAGGAGGAAGACTAATTGAAAGACTAGGGTGGAATAGCTATGACTTTATGTGGGGCAGTGAGAATGTAAGGCACATTTGGAAGGGGGAAGGTGGAGACCTGAGGCACATAAGGTCACGTACTCCATCAGAGATGAGGTTCACAGGGTGAAGATATGGGAGGATAGAAAGATGATTTCTGGATATGGAGTGCACACACAGGGGAGTTCTCACTGAAATCAGCTTATGATATTGCCAGGACCCCTTACCCAAAGGGACATTGGTGTACGACGGTGTGGTTCAAAGGGAATTGCCCTAAAATGAGTCTATGCCTTTATAAAGCAATGATGGGGAGATTACTTACTAAGGATAGACTAATAGGGCATGGAATGCAAATTGAACCAACATGCAGACTATGTAACATGGAGGCAGAGTCCATGCATCATCTCTTCTTCACGTGCATTTAGTGCCCATATATGGAACACTTGTAGACTGAGGTTGAAGCTGCCATACAAGAGAAAACGTAGATTGGAGAAGGAACTAGAGGAGCTGAGGAGAAGATTCAATAAACAGGGAATTGGTCAAAGGCTGACTGGCATGTCTGTAGAGAAAGAAACAAAGACAATTTGAGAAGGAAATCACCCATAAAATCCTAGTCATGAAAAGGATTCAAGAGGATGTTTAGATCATAGTTTGTAGCATTGGCCTATAACGATCCGATATGGCCGATACATATACGGTTTGGTATGTCCGGTTCCGATACTGACCAATACCCAATGCCTATGGTTTCGAAATCCGGACATTTCACAGACTTCTTCTCCTGGGCCAAATAACTTGTCTAATTTAAGAAATGATGATGATGGAGGTAAATTATCGACGGTAGTAGGAAATCCTAGTCCCTTTGTGCCTGGTCCTGCAGTCTAGGCTGACCCTATAAGGTCGGAAATGGCTGAAGAGCTAGGAAGAGAATTGGCGATCCCAAGTCAAGAGCTTCTTTCAGAGGCAGGGATAACGCCTTCTTCCAAAAGATGGTGGCCCATTAAAAGTTCTACTGATTGGGGTGGGGGTGGGGGGGTGGGGGGTGGAGGAATCGTTCGACCAAGCAAATACGAATGAGGAGAGTATTGAAGGGTCATGCTAACGTACCAAGACGAATGATCGTTGGCTGAAGCTTCTGCAAGTGGAAGGGTTATCACCTTCCAAGAAGGGAGCCAAGCGTAATATTAAAGGGGGTAGTCCAAACTGTTTGGGTCAATACCCGGACTACCAAAGGGAATGTGAAATACCGGTTTAACTAAGTGTCTATATCAGACTTGGTTGAGAGTGTGTTAGTGGATATGATGTAAAGGTAGTGGTAGTTGAGTCCTATCATCCATTTTGTTGCAATATATATAATTACTCTTGTTATATATATATATATATATATATATATATATATATATATATATATAGCTGAATATATATAAATATAATATATGGCGATCGGGGATCGGGCGCTTATGGGCGATCGACTAGGGTTTGAACGTGGCAGCCCCCGAGGCCGCCGGACCCCCTTGCCGGGGGGGGCGGGCCTGGGGAAGCAGGGCGGCGCCCCCCCGGCGGTGGGGGCGGGCTGGAGCACATCCGGGGGGGGGGTCGGGCGGACCCCCCGACGCGGGCGCGGACACCGGCGCCCCCCAAGCGGTGGGGGGGTGCGGAAACACAGGGAGGGGGTCGGGCGGACCCCCCTGGCGGTCGCAGCCCTCCCGGCGGTGGGGGGGGGGGGCGGGATCAACGGGAGTTGTGACGGGGATGTCGAATTCGTTGTGGGGTTGACCCATTGCTACGAACTTCGAGTTCAGAGCGGGCTCCGGATCTCTGGGGAGCCAAACGGACGGAGGGGGATGGACGACGGTTACGCGCCGTCGTGGGGCAAAATCCGGGGGGAAGACGGGAGGTGGACAGGTCAGGTTAGGGATCGCTATTCTGATGGTCGTCAGATCGGGTCAGGGTCTCGGCCATCTGGACGAGGTCCGGGGGTGGCTGCTGGGAGATCGGTGGGTTGGCGGCCAAAGGCGACCGCGGCGGCCAAGGAAAAGAGTAAGGTGGTGGATCCGGATGCTCAGGGATCTGGGACTCCTCGTCCGGAGGTTACCCCGAGGCCTCTTGGGACGACCACCCGGCCTACTGGACGGTCCTGGGCCGATATCTGCAACCCAGTGGGGCCGAAATTCCCCACATCGATGGAGTACGTCCCGCCAATTAAGGTAGGAAGGGGTCTCCAGGCTTCCTTCCCTGCGGAGGAGATCCAGAAGGTGACAGCGTACTGGGAGAAACCCTCGTCTTGTACGTATTAGGCAACAAGCCTTTCTACGGGCAGATTAGGGACTATGCTGTGCGTGCTGGCAGCCTAAGGGGAGCATGGAGTTTTATGTCCGCGAGAACGGCTTCTATTATGTGAAGTTCGGTCTGGCGGAGGATGTTGCTAGGATCCTTCAAGGCGGCCCCTGGACGTTCGACGGCAGGTTGATCATTCTCAAGGAGTGGACCCGGAGCTTCGCTGTGAGAGGGAAGTACTGAATGCCATCCCTGTTTGGATTCGCTTTCCTGAGTTCCCGGTTAGGTTTTGGAGCATACCGTTGTTGATGCGGTTGGCCAGCTTGGTGGGCACCCCGATCAAGGCAGATGATGCTACTGCCTTTCGGTCGTGGTTGATGTACGCTAGGATCTTTGTGGAGATTCGGGCAGGGGGGGAGCTTCGAAGATGGTGGAGTATGAGATCCCATCTGGGGAGGTGCTTACCCAGAAGGTGGAATATGAATGGGTTCCACCTACCTGCCCACGGTGTTCTTGCTTCGGGCATCTGGCTAGTGCATGTTCGGAGGTTGGACCTCCGGTGGAGCCTACTCTCCCTCCTAGGGAGGTTCCAGAGGCTCCCTGTGATATGGATCTCAGAGATGATAGTGGCGCGGAGGTCTTGGAGGGGGAGGTTACACATCCTGTGAGTGATGCTGGTTTGAGCCTTGTTGTTTCTACTCAGCTGGCTCCCTCGTGTGGAGGGCTGACCACTTGCCAGGGGCTGAGTAGTAGTATAGTTACTAGAGGTATGGCGGCGTCGGAGATTGAGGCACGAGGGGATGGCGGATCGTCTGGAGGGCAGGTTTACTGTAGGAAGAGGCGCGCTGTCGGCATGTTGAGGGATGGTCCCTCATTGGTGGTGGGTCATACTTCGGACAGAGAGGAGGCGGTGTGTGTTGACAATCCTGCCTGGGCGTTGGTTCTATCTCAGGTCGCTCCCAACAGGCGGTTCCGTCTGGGATGGAGGAGGACTCTTTAGCGACGGGTGCGGCACTTCTCCCAGGTGCTGATCCGGGAGTTTTCCTGGGGATCCGACCTCTCATTAATTAATGACCATTATTGCCTGGAATGTGAGGGGGACGTGTTCGCTAGGGAGGTGGAGAGAGATATGTGGGGTGCTCCACAGAGAGAAGTGTGACATTTCTGTTATTTTAGAATCCAAGATCAAAGGGGAGAAGACCCTTACTCGGCGGACCCCTTCTCATTGGGCCCAGCTGCACAACCTGGCCCTTTGTGACATGGCCATGTTGGGTTCGCTGGAACTCGAAGAGTTGGGATGGTGACTTGATCTTGATGACGGAGCGGTTGATTGCCATCTCCTTCGTGAACAAGGGTGGCTTCCGGTTCTTACTGGGGACGGTCTACGGCCACAATGACAGAAGGAGAAGGGAGTCACTATGGAGCGACATCTCTCGTGTTTCCGATGTTGCTGAGTCGTCGTGTCTCCCTCTGCTCTTGATCGGGGACTTCAACGCTCTTATGCATCATGGGAGAAGCTGGGTGGTCGTCCGGTTCCAGATTCTATCCTTTATGATTTTCAGAGATGTCTCCTGCTTGCGGGGCTTCGGGAACTGTCTCGCTCAGGCTTCATCTGGACTTGGTACAACAAAGCAACTCACAACAGGGTTGCTTGTCAGCTTGATCGAGCTTTGGGCAACGGGGAGTGGTTCCGTCACTTCCCAACTCTTCGGCTGAGGGTCTGGCAGCTGGGACGAGCGATCACTCCCCCATCAGGGTTGGTTCTCTACTCGATCTCTTGGGAAGTCCTGTCCGTTCAGGTATAACAACAGTTGGTATCTCTCGGAGGGCTACCTAGAGGCTGTCGCAGAGGGGCTGTCTAGCGGTCAGGAGGGGACGGCTCAATTGATTGGTTCGTCGCCTCAAGGCCACGAAGTGAGCTCTCAGGAGTTGGGTGCAGGGGTTGCCCAAGACCATACTAGAAGATAAGGAGGCTGAGTTGAGATCTTTGCAGCAGGATTTGCAAGCTGACATGCTTAATGGAGATCTGGCGGCTAGAGAGAAGGAGCTGATTGGAGAAGTCAACATTCTGAGGCTGCAGAAGGAAATTAGCTCGGCTCAGCGAGCCAAATGTTCCTGGCTGAAGGATGGAGACCGGTGCTCCAAGTTTTCTATGACGTTATCCGGACTAGACAGAATCAGAATCACATATCCCAGCTTCTTGATGCGGATGGCACTCTGGTGGGGACGCCGGCTGAGATACAGGGCGAGGCTGTCAGGTACTATTCTGATTTATATTTTCAGACTGACTATCTGTCCGTGTTCCCAGAGGTTGTTACGAAGCGGTTGATGACTCCATTTGGGAATAGCATCCTACTTTGCCCCTGTCACATTGGAGGAGGTGGAATTTATTGTCAAGGTGGCGGACCCCAACAAGGCCCCTGGTCCAGATGGCTTCAGCAGTGGGTTCTTCAAGCGCCATTGGGATATTCTGAAGCTTCAGGTCGTGGAGGTGGTTCAGGAGTTTTTCACTAAGGGGAAGCTTTTGAAGGAGCTGAATCACACTTTCCTGACCTTGGTGCTAAGAAGGAGGGCGCGACAGCATTGGCAGATTTCAGACCTATTGCATGTTGTAATTATCTTTATAAGATAATTACGCACCTTATGTGCCGGCGGATGGAGGGAATCATGCAGGACTTGGTTTCTCCAAACCAGGCTGCGTTCATCAAGGGGAGGTCGATTGCAGAGCATAGCCTCCTGGCACATGAGATGGTGAGGGAATTCAGCAGACCTGGTGGGGAGAAAGCTTGTGTTAAACTGGACCTGAGGAAGGTGTATGATATGGTCAATCGGGACTTCCTCTACAATCTGATGTCTGCCATGTGATTCGCGGATCACTGGGTTGCGTTGATCAGGGAGTGCATCACGTCCCCTACTTTCTCAGTTCTCATCCAGGGCGTTCCTTATGGGTACTTCCAGAGCAACCGTGGGCTTAGGCAAGGTGACCCATTGTCCCCTTACCTGTTCACGCTTGTGATGGAATACTTTACTTGTTTGATGGACCTGGCAGTGCACCGTGGACGGCTGGTGCCTCTGTTTCGGAGGATGGACCCTCCAGTTACCCACCTTATATATACTGATGATCTACTGGTCTTCATCCAGCCTTCGACGATGGGGTTGCAGACGCTTGCGGGTATTATGGAAGATCTGAAGTCCTTCTCGGGTCTCCAGCTGAACAGGGATAAGAGTCGGGTCTACTTCAGTTCCCGGTGTTCCCAGAAGGAGGAGCGGGCTGATGTCCTGGGTATCGCGAGGAGTGATCTTCCGGTGCGTTATTTAGGAGTGCCCCTCACAGTCAATTATGCGCGGGATCAGGACTGCCAGGGCCTGGTAGAGTATGTCCAGCGGAGAGTAGAAGGCTGGCAAGCCGCCGGTCTGTCTTTTGGCGGACGCATAGAGCTGATCAGATCTGTGATCTCGGCTGTGGCTCATTTTTGGCTACAGTACATCCTCCTCCCGGTGGCCACTATTCGGCGAGTGGAGCGTCTATGTGCTGATTTCCTTTGGAGGGAGGTATGCATGCGATCTCGTGGGAGCAGCTCTGTCGTCCCAGGAAGGAGGAAGGTGTGGGGCTCAGGCCGTTGCTGGAGATCAGGGAGGCCTCAGCGCTCAAGCTGGCCTGGAGATTCATTAGCGGGGGGTCTCTCTGGGCGGACTGGATGCACAGCAGATACGTGAAGCAGGGCAATTTTTGGACGTGTTCTCCTGATTGCAACCATTCTGTCACGTTCAAGACTGTCCTGAGACACAGGGGTGTGCTCAAGTCTGCTATCCGGAGGGTCATGAAGGATGGGTCGGATACGGACCTTTGGCGGGACCCTTGGATGGATCGGCGTTCGTTGCTAGACATCAGGGGATCCCCGACTCACACGGAGGACAGACGAGGTCTGACGTGTAGTCGGATCATACGAGATGGAGAGTGGAGGCCGGAATCTTATCGGTTCACTGAGGAGCTGGGAGGGTTCATTATGTCTACAGTCATTGATCCGGCTTTGCCTGCGGATCGGTGGATTTGGGAGCCGACTGGAGCATCTTCGGGCTCGGGAGAGTTCCAGTTCCGTAGTTGCTACAATCTTATCCGGCACACTTTCCCTCTGAATTCTGATTACGAGTTCGTCTGGTGTAAGGGTCTGGCCAGGAAGATGCAGTTGTGTGTTTACAAGCTTCTTCTGGGTCGCCTCTTGACGAGGGATCGCCTGAGTTCTTTTGGAGTGCCAGTGCCGGACCCCAAATGTGTGCTTTGCTGTTTGGAGCCTGAGTCTGTTAAACATATCTTTTTCGAGTGCACTCTGGCATGACAGATATGGTCGGAGCAGAGTCGGGTATTGGGAGTGTGCGTCTCTGGGAAATACATTGGGGACATCATCCCGGTGATACGAGATAGCAGGGGTCGAGGTCATGACTGGTTCCGTACAGCCAGAGTTCGTCTGGCGGCTGCGGTTTGGCATGTTTGGCAGGAGCGAAACCGCCGGATCTTTGAGGGACTAGTCACACCTCCGGTTGGCATTCTCCATAGCATTGAGTTTGATGTGAACGCTATGGAGAATGGATGAGTGTTGAGTGGGAGTCCCACTCAGTTTGTATGTTGTATGATTATAGCTTTTCATTTGGAATAAAATTTACCTTTTTCCCAAAAAAAAAAATATATATATATATATAGCCATAATGACTGCTAGCCCAAGTGGTTAGTGTGGAGGCATGTGGCCCTTGTGGGTGGAGTTCGAATCCCAATAGAAGCAATTCCGGAAACTAATTACCATTTCCTATATATATATATATATATATATATATATATATATATATATTTGAAAAACGGTTCATATAATCAATAAATCAAATACAACTCACAATTTCAAACCCCAACGGGCCTCCTCAACACTGATACATCAAAGTCAATATTATGTAATATTCCTATGGGAGAGGTAATGAGTCCCTCAAATATCCGTCTGTTTCGCTCTCTCCACACGTGCCAAACCGATGCAGCAAATCTGATGCGTCCTTCCATATATCATATCCCACCTCGGTTTCTTCTTGGCCGAATCCAAGCAATAATGTCGCCAAGACCCCTCGAAACAGTTTATCCACCCAATCCTCTACTACTCTACATATGCCATATGTACCGTGACGTCCTACATTCAAAGAATAAATAACGTATAGATTTATTCTGTTGATTGCATAGAACACATATTTGGGAATTGAGTTGAACTCCAAATCGAGCAAGTCTATCCATGGTCAGAAGTCTTTCCATCAGCAATCTATACATGTACAGTTGCATTTTTTGGGCCAATCCGATAACCCATATGAATTCAAAATCCTCCAATCTAGCATGAAAAGTTCGTAAAAAAATCATAAGTTATAACATGATTTAAAATTGAACTCTCCAGACCCAGTGCCAGCTATAGTCGGCTGCTAGACCCAGCTATCCTCCTGCGCATTGGGATCCACGGGATTGCCCGAATAATCTCGACGAACCTGGCCGTGTATCGTAACTTTCAGGCCGCCACTCCCTATGCCGTAGGATGTGCTGAACTCGTAACCCCCTGCCCGTCTCCTGAAGCATGTGATCCCCAACTCTCTCCAGTAAGCTCCTGTGGTTGATCCATGAATCGAGCCACAGGTCCGCACTTCGTCGTCTCGGATGACTCGGTGCATGACATTCTTCATAGAAGCACTTTGGTGCAATACGCACTTGAAAGTAACTGAGACATTGTTATTGTACCTGCAAGTCCAGAAGTTATCTCCTTTCAGATATCTACTACTCATCTACTCTACCCATAAGGATTCCCCTTGTACAAACTTCCATGCCAATTTCATCCCTGCTACCTCGCGTATCACCTGCAGAGGTTTCAGTCCAACCCACCTCCTTCCGAGGCCAACACAGCTTGTCCAGGCTATAGCATGAATTTCACCTCGCCAAATAAAATTTGCACATGTGCGTTAGTTTTCCGTATAGTGACAGTAAGGAGAATAATGGACTGTAACCAGAACAAGACTAAAGCTGATATGACTGATCGTACCAGCTCAATCCGACCTCCAAATAAAAGACTCTGGACCTGTCAGTCCTCTACGCGGCGTTGAGTGCACTCCACCAAGCTATGACAATCAATATCTGTCGCCTTATATATATATATATATAATGGTAAAGCATATATTCTCGAATGGAGGGCCATTTGAACTGGAGGTAACCTCCTTGGTTGTTCACACCAGAAAGTAGTCTAACGTCGTGAAAGATCATGAGCAACCACAGTCACATGATGTGACCTTGTATGGATTAAGAGAGAGGGAGCCGGTGCATCTAACAGAGGATGAGGCTGCGTGCTCTCACACCCATCAAGATGGGTATGATGGCTGCTTCAAGATGTCACAGGGTACTGTAGGGAGGAGCCCCATTTAAGGGCAGCTAAAGAGTCCAATGCCAAAGGTTCAATACAAGAAAATCTGCTTAGGGATATTTCCAATCAAGTAGAATTAGAGGAGGTATTAGAGTTGTGAGGTAGTCTCACTATTTATAAACTGCAATGGCAGCTTTTGCGCCCCCTCTCTACGAGGATGAGCAAGACAGTAGTCAAAGTCGAGAGAAAAGGAAGAAGTTGTTGTCCGCTCTGAGCCCATGGACGAGTTCTAGAATTACTAAGGGTATGAATAAACGTTATCGTGGTTTGGTGTAAGTACATAGGTATAAGAAATACTGAGATTGAGAGTGTGGAGATGTAAGGGGCGATTGGTGTAATATTTTCATTCATTTATAAAATTATGATGTTCGAAAAAAAAATTAACTGATAAGTCTACATCCTACTATCCGGCTTAAGCTCGGGTATTTTAATTATATCAAATCAACCTGGACTATATTTGGGTCTAAGTCTCTGCATGTTGATCCTCAATTAATACGTCTGATGCAACCTTTCCTAATCGACCGCGCAGACGTTTCTCCATCACACATTCTACTCGAGGTGGCCGTCGGTTTGACTATTCTTTTGCCTGGGTAGACTGCTTCTCCATGTCGTCTCTCAATCAACCGCTACATGAATATCTCGATTCATTTTCCCTTAATATTTAAGCGCATAACACGTCCAGGAAGATTCTAACTTCCAACCTGTTTTCTGGGTGTTAATGTCTTGAAGTCATTGCCACTTGTGTGCATGTGTTCTGTTGGCTATTCTTATATTCTTATATTTTATTTCTTGTTGTTATATTCTTTTACTGATCTGATGTTGTCTGTGTTTGTCGTCTTGCATTCTTGATTCTGCTACTTGCATGATGCAATGTAGAGTAGAGACCAAAGAACTACTTGTTAGGAAATAGTAAATACTCAAATAGTAAATATACTAATAAAGAAGATAGTCAGATACTAAAAATTGTAGATGAAAATGTTGAATAGCTGCTGATTTCTAGTAATCTACTTATTTTTTAATGTTTTCTAGAGTAAAACATATTACACCTATCAGAAATTTCTTAATTTTTATCTTATCGTTGGAATTTTTTTACTTTTCGGAAAACAACTGTTTACTGTGTAATCCATTAATCATCATGTCCCAACCGCGTGCATAGTTGAACTGTGCAATTTAGCTCTGCAATCTAGTACATTCAAAATCAGGAGTAAATTTGAGTTAGCAAGATGAAATTCATATAAGTTTGAAGAACTGATAAGAGAGGCATGAAATTAAGCCAAGAATATCAAATATAATATATTTCAAGTGATCAAAGAGTTGACAATAAATTATTTGTCCAATAGGAAAATAAGTAAACCTTATATTCTTGGCCTATTTCTGTTTCTATAAATTAGGAATAAAACAAAGGTTTTTGGATACAACCAGCCCTTCATCCAGTAGGAAACATGTAATTAAAAAGGTTGCTAGTCCTAGAGGAAAGAAGACAGATCTTGCGGAAACATTGTTGATCTCGACCTATAATAAGGTGAATTGGAGTTACCTGAGATTTTAATATTTCTACTAGATCTGCAACCAGATAAGTGATAAAGGAAGGCCTTAATAAAAGATCTAATTACATGAAATTGTCCAACACGGTTGGATCTCGAAGAACAGAATCTATAATATTGGATCAGATCTTGAAGAGCTCAAGATCTGGAAATGTTTGCAGGCTCTTGCAAGCTCAAGGTCTGAAGAGCTTGAGAGACCCTGAGCAAGACCTGGAAGAACTTGTGGTTTGAGAAGTTTATGGATTCACAACCTGAAAATCTGCATGAGTCAAGATATCAGATAAGATGAGGAAGAATTCAAGATTTGAAAGAGCTCGAGTCTCAGACGGTAGAAGATAAGGCTGTGACGCTTGATCTCAAGTGAGGTGAAGAAATGCAAAAGCACACATGCCTTTTTTCCGTTCATTTCCAAAATTGGTCTCCTCCCCTACAACCGACTCCAACTTATTTGCATGGAACTTTCAGTTGGTACTATCCTATGGTGTTAAGGGCGCCACCGGGGAGCCAAAAAAGCTTCTTTTTTTTTACAAAGGGTGCCCGTTCCTGTGTCCTAAAATGTCTTTAGCAGTGTTAAAGGAATTGAAAGAGGAAGCTACATGTGTTAAGAGGAATTCAAAGAGACATTTTTTTGCTATTTCTAATAATTGACAGTGCATAGTTCTTTCATCTTGGTACTACACATAAATAATGAATTAATAACTTTACAATTAGTACGAGTAATAAATGACAATGCTTTCATCTTGGTACTATGCAGAAATAATGAATAGACAACTTTACAATTAGTATGAATAAGGACATGGAAACTTTAAATTCATTACATTGGTATGTGGAAACTTCATATTCGTTACTATTAGAGCGCCTTGACCCTGCCCCTCCCTCGCCTCTAAATTAACGCTGTGTTTGGGAACTTTTGTGGGGAGGGAAAGAAAAAATTGAGGGGAAGGAAAATGGAGGAGGGTAAAGTGAAGGTAAAGTTAATTTTTCCTTCCTTTGTTTGGATGGACAAAAAGTAGGGGAAGAAAAAGTTAAAAAATAATTTTTTATTTGTTTAGGGATAGAGATACAATTACTATTTAGTCCTTGGTATTCTCAAATGATAATTTATTATTACCTTTATGAGGGGTGATGGAGTAAATTCACTCAAATTCCTCTCATCTCTCTCCATTTTCCTCCCACTTTTGGGAGGAAATTTTTTTAGTGGGACCCACCTACTTTTTTCCCTCAAATTTTCCTCCCCCATTTTTCCTCCTCCTTTCCAAACACCATCACTTTTAATTTTCCTCTCACTTTCCCCTCATCTTTTTTCTTCCTCCCATTTTCTCCCCTTCCCAAACAGTACCTTAGACTCTAGAGCCCCGCCCATACAACATAGGTATTATCTAATCGTAATTATTGGTTAGGATAGATTGTATTGATTTTGTACTATATATAACAAATCCATTGATGCCTCTCCTAAACAATGCTAATTAGAATGTAATTAACTAGTTTACTTAGGAGGTAGCAGAACCAGGTGGAAGAGCATAGAGATTAAATCATGAGAGCATTGTTATGGAACTGCCCTAATGATCCAACTAGTGTAGAGTCTGTAGACGCACACATGTGCATACTCACATACTTTATCTAGGAGGAAGCTTTCATTGCATTAACATTTTCTTATACTAGAAATAGTGAAATATTGAAAACTTTTCGTGTAACTAATGATAAACAATTTGTTTAGTTAGGAGGAAGCTGTCATTGTATTTGACATTTAATATTTGAGAAATTGAACTATTGAAAGTTCATATATTCAATGATTTGCGAACATTTGTGAGAGTTGGATGATTAATAAATCTGTATGTAAAAACGTTAATAAGAGAAATAATAATATGAATCAGTCTAACTTGCATGGTATCAGTTAAAGTTCTATCCATTATAAAGTACTATTTGGTTCTTTCCATAAAGGTGACCATTGGTTGGCATAGGTATGGATGGGTGTCAGTGATGCCTGACACATCTATATTTACAATGAAGCAGATTCTTTAGAATAGGATATGGGTACAGGTTAATCGATGTGCTGAATATATTGACACATACATCACAAAGTTTCTATTGTATTCATAGACATTTTGACGACAATAAAGTCCAGCAAAATTCTGAAAAGCAGAAATATAGGGAGAGGGTAATTGATTTAAATGTTAACGCTTGCGGAAGTTGTATTGTTATGATCAAGATAAGTCTAATACTACATTTAATTTTGTTGCCACATGCACAGACGCATTAATTCATGTCAGGAATGGTGAGGAATATGAATATAATAATCCAAATACTGCTGAGTGATCGCTTTTTCATAGTACTTATAATAATATTCCTGGTACAGACAGTTGACGAGATCTATAAAGTTGCATCTGTTTCACTCAGTCCAAACGTTCCTGGACAGATCTTTGTAAGTGACTATGCTTTCATCTATTTGGTCTTGTTTTTGAATTTTGAGCTGTGCTTACGACCTAGCTATTTTGGGATAGTAGGCTATGATAATAGTTTTCTTCAAAGTCATACGACTGTTAGTAAGGCGAGAAACTATTTTCTATTTTATGTTTTCAGCTAGGCCTGATGGTTAATCCTCCCAAACCAGGGGATATTTCATACTTGAAGTTTACTGCTGAGAGGTAAGAACATATTCAATTTCCAACTAAAAGCTTTATTTTTGTTCCTTCTCTATGTGCTTAAGTATATTGTTTACTTCACATGATTTTTGTCTGAACAATACATCTCTTCTAAGAATTGGTTGTGGTGCCCAAAAACATTATGATACATTACCTCGAGCCTAGCTTCTTACAATCTCATATATCTTTACCTTGTTTCTTGGTTACTATATATTAATGAGATGTACACATGCTATACTACACATAACATCTGTTACTTATACTAGATACAAGAATTAAGAGTCTTAAGCCAAACAATTTTGTCTTACAGTAACTACTATTTTGGTTAATATGAATTCCTATGTCATGTAGCTCCATGCCTTTGTTACATTCACTATCAAGAAGCCATTTCCCGGTCAGACTAAGTCTTGCCAATTTATTTGTGAATGTCTAAGGAGAAGAGGGTTGCTGCAGCAAGCATAGACATCTAGATATGTCAAACTCCTCTTGAGAACTTGAATAAACTTCACAAACAAGCGCCCTTACTTTGCTAGAGCTTTTAGAAGTAGTAATTGTATGTTCTCCTTCCTTAGTCCTACACCATACAAGCGAGGAAGGTTCTCGCTTTATAAATATGCACTCAAACCACATCAATAGACTATCCATTGAGTTTAGCCTCTTTCTAAACATGGTAAGAGAGCATGGTTCCTCTTGAACCCACCTATCTACCTTCCATCAAAATAAAATTCCATACCCTAATCCCTTAAATCCCACCCAAACCCTAACCCGCAACTCCTTCCCTAGAACCCATTCCTCAAATCACCACATCCTCTCCAATCCAACTTCGCCAGATCCATCCTATCCACATCCCTCTTCTCCAAAGTGGCTTCTCCAAATCCATCCTCTCCAAACCCACTTCACCATCTTCTCCAAACTCACTGTTTCCAAAAAAGAAATCCTAGCCACCACACCCTAGCCTCCACCTTAAACCCTAGCCATAATTCATAACTCAATAACCATAACCCAATATTTACCTATTCTCCAAAATCCTAGCTCGAGACGTATCCTAGATCCTTTATCATGTTGATGTCATCTTCCTGTTACTCTTCGGATCTCTGAGGTTTACGGCACAGGAGCGTACATGCTATAGTCCACTACTATATCTCGACATCTTTTCTCGTGCTGTGATATCTTCTCTATCTTTGGTATTGTGTACTACTGCTACTTGTCTATTGTGATATACCACTATTATCTCGATGCTACTATTTCCTTGTGGCAGTATGCTCGTAAGGATTTATGACTGTTTCTAGTTATTAGAGATCATATTGTCTCTGGCTTGTGAACTATACGTCTATAAAGGCTTCCTTTACTAACACCTCAGCTTGTTTTGTGTGAGGCCGTACCCGTAGCTCAGGGTGCGAAATGAGACTAACCCTTCATATCCTCCTCGTCCATATACTCATTGTGGTTGCATGAACCACTGCTCTGAGTATTGTTGCATCAATTTTGGTAAGCCTGCTTGGGCAAGTTAGGCTAATTTAGCGACATCCTTATCATTGGTTCCTCTGCCACTGGTCCTTTTCTGATTGTTCCTCTCAAACAATATTAACACCTTATTCTCACTCGATAATCACATAGTGTAGTCTCGTCTTCTACTAATGTTTCTCGGTGTAAGTTTTAGTTATTAGATTCTAGTGCAACATCTCATACGACATGGTTGTCTCTCTCTTTTCTCATGAACTTTTTCCTCCTCTTGTCCACATATTTACATTGTTAATGGACATCCCTCCCTAGTCACTATGAAGGGAGTGGCTAACTTTGGTACATGTTCTTTATACACCTCGGTTTCCTATCAATCTTGTTCCTGTTAGCCACCTGACACGATCCTTATATTGCTTATCACATTTTTTTCCCTTCATATTGTGTTTTTAAGGATCTTTAGACTAGGGAGAAATTTGGTGGGGGTTCTATGACAGGTGTTTTGTACTTAGATGATTGTCTCACACCTTTTCCAATTATTACCTATTCTACTTAGCGTGCCTCTCTTTTATAATTGACACAATTTTTTTGGAGTTCTCTCTCTGCAAAAGCTCAAAATTCCTGCATTGAGCCATCTGTCTTCTCTTAAGGGTGAAGCTTACGAGCTTGGCAAAGATCATTGTTCTATTCTGTGTTCCTCAAATTTTTGGTTGTCACCTTTAACTATAACTTGAGTTATGGCCTTGATAAGCACTCTTGCAGGTCTGTCAAATGTGTTTTCTCGGATATTCTCGTACTAAAAAAAGGGTATTGTTTGGCTCATCATTTATCTATCTGCGGATATTACATTCTTTGATGACACTCTATACTTCATTTAAGTTTTATGCCATTTATGAGGAGATGACTGAATGAAATATATATCAACAACTAGAACAAATGTAAGATGTTGATCCTAGTAGTATAAAACACCTCTCTTAGAGTCCCACAAGTCCCCGCCTCTTATTAGTTATCATGTAGCTGCTTCATCTTCTGATTACTCTTATTAGTTATCATGTAGTTGCTTCATCTTCTGACCTTGATCTTCTTATTACTCTTTTATAGGTAACTGTACTCATAAATCTTATCCTTTGGTTGATTATGTTTCCTTTGCTTGATTTGATTCTTTTTATTACCATTTTTCCTTATTTCTTTCTTTTGTATTGTGTTCCCCGGAGTTGCATGGAAGCACTAGAGATCTAATCTTGAAAGTAGGAAAGACTTACGAGATGGATTGTCATCCATCCTGGCAGCACATGGGACTTGGTTTTTGTTCCAATGAAGTTGTTACTGGTGTTTAATCCTACATGCCTTTTTTTTACTCCTACATACCTACTAGACGAGATAAGGTTTGGTTAGCGACAAAGGGTTTTACAAGATTTATGTTACTGACTATTTTGAGACGTTTTCTTTTATGGTTTGTCTAAATTCATTTGAGTACTCATTACCCTTCTAGCCAATAATGTTTCGTATTGATGTTAAGAATGATTTCTTGAACCGTGACCTCACTAGAGAAATTTATATGGATCATCCTTAAGGATTGTTGCTCAAGGAGAGAATCGAGTGTGCAAGCGAAAAAGGTCATCTATGGTCTTAAAACAAATTCCTCGTACTTGGTTAAATATATCTTGACCAAGTTCGCACTATCGATATCCGAATTGTCCTTAGACCCTTCTTACAAGTATCAGTATCTATGGTTTCGGTAATTTCAACTGTTTTGGATCGGAGTGCTTGGTTTCATAGTGCCAAGGTGATTTAAAAAAGCTAGAAAAATATTTGATCATGTAGCCATAATTTTATGTTTATAATGTATTACCTGTTAGATATAGATATTGTTGTTCATTTTACTGTTTTAGACAAAACACCACAAAATATATAGTTTCAGATAGAATAATATTACAATGAATTTTATCGACACCCTGTAGCATGTTGATCTTCATAATGATCGAATCATTTTGTCTACATTGTTTTTTCCATACTTCTGTCTTTTTAAAAAAACTTCTTGCTAAATTGATCAGAAAAGAGAGCCACAATTTCGATATCGGCCGATATCGTTTGGCGTATGGTATCAGACGTCAAAAACGATACAATACAACATATTGGTATCGACCGATACTACGAACCTTGATTTACACTAGTAGTTACATGAGTGAGAATTTGGTAGCTATATACTGATGACCCGCTCGTGTTTTCAAAATCACATCGATTGTTATGGTTGATGGTTTATGTTGATAATATTCTTTTATTTGAAGTGATTTTAAGGGCATCAATGGGACCAAGGAATATCTCCAGAAACACTTTGCTACTAATGATACGGGACCTCACTACTTCCTAAGAATTATGGTCACTCATAGTAAACAAGGAGTTCTTTCTAAAAACATATACCATAGACTTGCTACATGAAATCAGATTGCTTGGTGTTAAATCGTTTGATACTCCTATCGAGCATAATCCAATTTATGGCATAATAAAAATAAAGATGTCAAAGACGAGTCCGGGCATTAGGGATGTAAGCGGGTCGGATATAGGTCGGGGTCTGAAATCTTTACCCCCCCCAAAATATTTCCGTGCATATCCGCCTGCGGCTCACACTCGAAGGGTAAATGTTACCTCCACTTCCACCTTAGAATGAAGTTTCGTATACCCACCTTTGAAGCCACCTCCACCTCACATTTGCCTCGGCCTGCACCTCTGTCTGTCATTACAATATAAACATAAGATAAGCTAAAAAGCAGCAAGAATGCAGAAGGAAGACACAGCCAAACCCAAGGAACTAATTTTTTTTCTTCCTGGAATTGAGGATTAGAATTGAGAGAATTGTAAACATAGATGGAGAATAGAGAGGCACTTACAAACAATGTACACTATTATTCTCTATCAATAAAAAAATTACCTCTCTCTCTCTCTCTATATATATATATATATATATATATATATATATATATATATATAAGCCCATGACTTCAACTTCTATTCTGCCTCGGTTGTAACCTATCTCTATATCGGTCTCCGCCCTCCATTTAGTTGGCTCCAAATTCGCCCCGAGTCAGGTCTAGCTTGGGCTAAAGCTCACTACACCCGGCTCCATTTGCATCCCAATTAAGTATAGAAGATCGGTCGGTAAGCTGATTTACACAATGTTGCTAAACCAGATATTCTACGTGTCTAGTTAATCAATTTATGGGGAACCTCAAATGACGTCACTGGAATGGAACATTAAGGATTCTAAGATACGTGAAAGGGTCTCCTAGGAAAGGACGTTTGTAGGTGTCATGGACAACTCAGTATTGAATCTTACTCTGATGTTGATTAGGCGGAACCGACAACAGATAGGAGGTCCACATCAGTCTATCGCACTTCCATTGGTGGCAATCTCGTCATTTTGGGTAAAAAAACGGTGATAGCTAGCTCATTAAGGCAAAATGCTGAAGTATGGCTTGTTCCATGTGTGAGATGATATGGATGAGAACTTTGATGGCCCACCTTGGCATTAGTTACACTGAGTCATTGCCTATATCTATGACAACCAAGATGTCATTTTCATTGGTAGACACTCTCTTCACTCGTTTCAAAGATCATACCCTCCTTTTTTTTTGCAAATTTGCTAGCTTCTATAAGATTTTCTGCCTTATGTAACAAGATAGGCATACATGATGTATATGTTTAATATTGAGGGGGAGCGTAGAGTTACTAGACTTAGTAGTCCTGTGTTCTCCTTTGTCAGTCCCACATCAGTTATTGAGTCTTCCTCCCTATATATATGTACTCAAAGCACATCAATAGACTATCCACTGATTTGAACCTTTTTCTCAACATACTTATAAGGCATTATGTTGTACTATAATCTAAAACTACACAGATCTCGGAGACATTAACTGTTCTTATATTAAGCCATTTTAATATACGGCTATTTTAACAGAGCCTGACTAACCTAACTGATTCTAAAGGACCTTCTCATTAGAAGATTGTATTATAACTGTTATACAAGGAAATACATTATTGCAAAAGTTTGAAAATTTTCCATTAACGTTTTGTTCTCTTAATTTGTGCACCATGCAGCAAGGGAATCCTTGATTCTTTGAGGAGAAGAGCTCGTATAATGACTGATGGTTTCAACAGTTGCAGAAATGTTGTTTGTAATTTTACAGAAGGTGACAGTTGGAATGCCATCGTCTCTTAGTTCTTCCTTTCTTCTTTTAATCACTTTCAGAATGTAGAAACTGATATAAGAAAATATTTCAGGTGCCATGTACTCGTTCCCACAGATTCGCTTACCACCAAAGGCAGTCGAAGCTGCCAAAAGGGCTGGTAAGGTGCCTGATGTGTTCTACTGCCTCAAGCTCTTGGAGGCGACGGGCATTTCTACTGTTCCTGGCTCAGGTTTTGGCCAGAAAGAAGGGTAGGTACTTTTGAGTTACACTAAGTCTTATCTCCACATCTCCTCAAAACATATCTATTTGTCTAGTTCAGAAGGCACAAGCACGATATAGATTAAGTAGTTGTGCATTCTCATTTGGCCTTGTGATTATTGTTGTCAAGCTCATATTTTCTTCCTTTGTATAACACACCTACGATGCTTTTCTTGCTTTAAATGAAGGGTAATCTCACTCCAGAGTTTGGCAATTAGGATTTGGAAACATGTTGTTCAAAACTGGTAATGGTGATTGAAACCAAGCTTTTCTTTTGAAACAGGGTTTTCCATCTTAGAACGACAATCTTGCCGGCAGAGGAAGACATGCCTGCTATCATGGCAAGCTTTAAAAAATTCAATGACGAGTTCATGGAGCAGTATGAAGACTACCGAGGCTATTCCAGGATGTAAGTTTGTACAAATGGGTGGAAACTGAACTTTTCAAAGTACTAGCAACGAAAAAAAACTCATCAGTGTAATCAGCATGTATGAGGCAATGCTGATCCAGCCTTTCTCAATGGATAATCAGTATTCAGAAGTTAATAGGCCCAAAAATCTGCAGCGTAATATACTAATGGAACAATCAGATTCTTCTCTTCGGTGTTGTACCTATACTATGTCGCTAAGTGTTAAGTCTTGATAGAATCTATATGGTTATTTTCTGAATGCAACATGTTTTATGTTCTCGTCATCTTTCATATTATGAATTGAATCTGCCACAACTGGTTTGCCACTATAGAACGTTGGATTGTTTTTCATGTGCCTTTCCTACCTGGAGGTTGTGAATGTTGCAGCAAAGCCACGGGGTAGGTATAATCATATATTCATGTTACTCGGAGTATGTTTACAATTTCAGAAACTATACGTGACTGCAGATGCAGGTAGTTCCCAGACCAAGAGAACGAAGAAAGTATCGTATGCTTAGGTAAACTGCAATTAAATTTTTTATGGAAGTGTAAATAGAATTAATGCATGATTCTTAATGTAATTTTTGTTCCATAATAGGTATTTGACCTAATGTGTAAATGTAAGTTTAGAGACTTAGATTCCACCCCTCTAGAACCTGAGTGAGGATATATTGGTTGCATATTGTTGGTTTGTTGCTAAATAGGGTTGCCCTCAATAAGACATCAAGACTATATGACTAATGATTTTATTTCAACAATGAATAAGTATATTATAATCATCCATAATAGGTATTTGACCGAATCCGTGTAGTAAATTAATGTGTAAATGTAAGTTTAGAGACTTAATTCCACACCTCTAGAACCTGAGGATATATTGGTTGCATATTGTTGGTATGTTGCTAAATAGGGTTGCCCTCAATAAGACATCATGATTATATGAAGAATGATTTTATTTCAATAATGAATAAGTAAATTATAATGCATCTAAAAAAGTAAATTATAATCAATATCAGAGTAGTTTTATTTGTAGAATCACAAAATCTATTATAATTCACTAACGATACTCGTAATTAAGATACTATATTATAGTTTGTACAAGTGACAGTAATAAATCCCTAAGAGGTTGATGGGACAAGTATGCAGATTCTCCCCTAAATATTTTTCATATTAAGCTATTGTTACATTTGGCTACTCGTTTAGTCAGGCACCTAGTCATTATGTCTTCTAAGCAGGAGTCGAAGGAGCCTCGGTGAGAACAACCGAACGTTGCCTTTGACCGAGCCCAAAGTCGGCTCAAGAATCCTATGCCCACAACTGATCGGTGGCGTCGTATGTGGGAAGCCACCCCCAACCGTAGCATGGTGGCTATGGTAGAGACTAGACAATTCAGTCAATGCGATAACATGGCTCGTGGCGAAGCGAGCACACGACAACCGCACAACCTCTAGTCACATTCCACTCCCGGAATACGACAAATCGAGTACAACACAAGAATCCCCAGGCTAAGCAACCTACAAATACACCGATATCCCTATCAGCAATTCTCATCCATAAAGTTCTAGGATTAGATAATGGAAAACAATTCTATACTAATACATGTTGGTGTTTTTGCTTGTTGGTCTTTTGCTTGTTGGTCTTTTGCTTTAGAAACTAAAAAGATAGTCCCACATTGATAAAATCAAATGGATGGTATCTCTATATAAAGTTTTACTTGTGTTCAGAGATCACATGCAATATGGAAAAGGCACATGGGTGCCATGTGGGGGCATTTTTCTAGTGGAAAGAAAGCTAAACCAACAAAGAATCATTAATGCTTTTTGTCATACTTATGGGATAATTTCCTTATGAAGCTAAGCCCGACTAGGACTCGGGCTCGAGGGCGTAAAGTGACGTTTTGTTGGCGTACTTTGCACTAGGTGTTGCGACGCTGGGCGCGCAGGTGCTGCGGGGCTGCGGCGCACATGTGCTGTAGCACTAGGCGCGCAGGTGCCGCGGGCTGCTGCGGACTTCGCAGCTACGCGCGTAGGTTAACCGACTGAGTGGCTATGGGACGCAGGTGGCGTATGATGTGGCTGATTGGAAGATTTGAGCGGTTATGGAAATATTGAATTAATTGATCAGATCCGATCTTTCTGGGATTTGAATTTAATTCAGTAAAATCTTTCCATTATTTGCTCCTATCTTTTCGCAATCAGTTACGGCTAAGAATAGGATTAGGGTTTCGACCCTTCTCTATAAATACTTCTTCGTGCCTTCATTAAGGACTTATGCCAAAATTAAAGAGACAAAGGGAGAAGTGCTGCCGCCGCCATTGAAGTCCAAAAGGAGTTCTTCAAGTTCGTGAAAGGAGGTGACAACGAGCGTTCCAGAAGTTCTTTAGAACTTGCTGGTTTCTGGGAGCATATCGCAATCGGGAAAATCTTTCTTTGAGCATCGGTGATCTTCATCATCCCAGCAAAGTCGTTGCATCAACTCCAGTTGAGAGCGATTCTTCATATCGTTGCATCAACTCTGGTTGAGAGCGATCATTCATATCGTTGCATCAACTTCAGTTGAGAACGAGGATTCATCTCTCTCTTAGGAGAACGAATTTTTCGTCTCTCTGGAAATAAGAGTTAGAGATTTCCATTTTCCATCAAAAGATCTGTTTCGGGAATAACAATCTCAAAGCAAGATTCAGATCTAGTGGAGAACAATCGTGCACAACATCTCGATACAAGTTTTAAACTTGAAATGTTTGACGGGGAGCATTTTAACGTCTAGAAGAGAAAGGTCATGCCTCAATCTTCAACTCATGAGCATCGACTATGTGTTGACAGATCCTGAGCCTTTGACTGTAGAGGGTAAAAATGCTCAAAGGTTTGCTGAAGCCATGGCTTTGCAGTCGAAGTAGAGACGAGATAACAATTTTTGTAAGTTGTTGATCCAGAACTCTATGTAGGACTATCTGGCGGAGTTATACAGCAAGACGGTCAATGCAAATGACGTCTGGGAGTCTGTAGAGAACATGAACAAGATCCACGTGACCGAAAAGGTCTGGAAGATGCGGTTTGAGGACAACAAAACCATGTTGCCTCAAGTCAAGGAATTCCCCAAGTTACGTCAGAAGCTGGCGGATGACGGCAAGCCCTTGGTCGATGCTTTTGTCGTCGGGGGTATTGTCGCCAAGCTCCCACCTGGGTGGAGCAACTTCATCGTGGACATGCACCGCAAGAAGATGGAAGTGGATCTGGAACGCCTCTTGCACTGGATACATATTGAAGACGAGTTGAGGGCTCAACTCAAAGTGGACACATTGTCCAAGCAGATAGCTAAGGCTAACATGGTGAAAGGATAAAATTCCAAAGGGAAGCAGAAGGCTCCCTACCAATAGAAGAAAGACGTTCACCATCTGAAGGTGAAGTCGGCTCAGTTCAAGCCCAAGTCCAAAGAACCAGGGACTTGTTTCAACTGTGACAAGAAAGGCCACTGGAAGAGGGACTGTAAAGAAAAACCAAAACAAAAGGAGCAAGGTGAGGCTAACTTTGTTGCTATGATTGTGCAGGTTGACTCGGCTGAGATTGATACGGACTGGTGGATAGACGCTAGGGCCTCATGTCATGTTTGCTCAAAGAAGAAGTGGTTCACCATGTACCAACCTGTCTCTGAAAAGGTTATTGTGGCGAATCAGACACAAGCTGAAGTACTCGGGATCGGGATGGTGGTATTGTAACTGACTTCGGGGAAGTCGCTGACGTTTCAGAACGTGAAGCATGTACCGGCCATAGGCAAGAACCTGGTCTCGAGAAGTCTGCTCTACAATGCAGGCTTGAGGATGGACATTAACGCTGGTCAAGTCGTTATGTCCTATAAAGGAACATACTTCGGGAAGGCTTTTTGTACCGAAGGGATGTTCAAAGATCAACTTGTAACTCCTATGGAGATAGTGAATACATTTTCTTCTTCTGGTTGTTCACTTGAGTTGTGGCATAATAGACTAGGACATGTTCATTGTAAAAAAATAAACAAGATGTCTAGTCTAGGGCTTATCTCCCAATGTGGGGGTAAGGAGTTAGAGAAGTGTGAGGTCTGTGCGCAGACGAAGATCACAAGAAAACCATTCAAGTAGGTAAACCGAAATACAGATCTTCTGGAGTTGGTGCACTCAGATATCTGTGGCTTCAAATAGTTCTCCACAAAGGCCGGGATGAAGTATTTCATTACTTTCATCGACGACTTCTCAAAGTACACATTCGTTTATCTACTCAAGTCTAAAGATGAAGCGTTTTAGAAGTTTAAGGACTTCAAGGCTGAAGCCGAGCGTCAAATCGGACAACAACTCAAGAGACTCAGAAGTGATCGAGGTGGCGAGTATAGATCTCATGAATTCGCATCATTCTATAGAAAAAATATAATTATCAACGAGACAATTGCTCCGTACTCCCTCAATCAAATGGTGTTACAGAAAGGAAGAACAGAACGTTAACAGAGATGATAAACTCAATGCTATTAACTGCGAGTCTTCCAAATTGCTTCTGGGGTGAAGTAGTGCTTACGGCTACATTCATATTAAATAGAGTGCCGTATGCTACTTCAGAAGTCACTCCTCATGAACTCTGGTTCAAGGTTAGGCCCAACTTGAATGTCATTCGAGTGTGGGGGTGTCTGCCGTATGTGAAGCTTCCGGATTTGAAGATTTAGAAGCTGGAAACAAGGACTATGAAGACTATATTCTTGGGTTATGCAGATAAGAGTGATGCTCAGAGGTTCCTTGATATTGAGTCAAATCATATCATTGAATCTCGCGATGCAAAATTCTTTGAAGATAAGTTTACAAGGCATAAGAACATTAATCTCGTGAATATTCCAGAGAACAATGTGAGTGCACATGAGGCTCAAGTTCCTTACGGAGAGGTAGTCCAAGAAGATATTGTTGCTGCAAGAACAACTATTGAACAAGAACTCGCAGAACCTGTATCTAAGCGAGTGAGGAGACAGAAGGACTTCGTAGAGGATTTTGTTACCTATCATATGGAAGCAGACCCGCTTACCTATGATGAGGCGATAAAGACCAGAGATGTTATATTCTAGAAGGAGGCTATTAATGATGAGTACAACTCGATAACCTCCAACAACACATGGGTGTTGGTCGATCTGCCTGAAAGAACAAAACCAATCGGATGTAAGTGGATCTTCAAGAAGAAGATGAAGGCCGATGGAACTGTTGACAAGTTCAAGACAAGGTTAGTCGCTAAAAGATTTTTTCAGAAGTAGGAGATCGATTATTTTGACACATATGCTCCAGTAGCTCGAATGACGACCATCAGGATGTTGATTGCTCTGAGCACAATTTACAAGCTGGTAATCCATTAAATGAATGTTAAGATCGCTTTCCTGAATGGTGAATTGACCGAAGAGATTTATATGCAATATCGAGAAGGATTCGTCTTCAAGGGCCTCGAAGATAAAGTCTGTAAGTTCGTGAAATCTCTGTATGGTCTGAAACAAGCTCCCAAGATGTGGCATGAGAAGTTTGATAAAGTCATAAGATCAAACGGCTACAGGGTCAGCGAGACGAATAAGTGTGTGTCCACAAAGTTTGCTGATGGGAGAGGACTTATCATTTGTCTCTACGTAGACTACATGCTGATCTTGGGTACAGATCTAGCAAGTGTCACTGAGACAAGGAAGTTTCTCTCATCTAAGTTTATCATGAAGGACTTAGGGGAAGCTGATGTTATCCTAGGAATAAAGATCATTCGGACAAAAACTGGAGTGGCATTGTCACAATCTTATGATATTGAGAAGATGCTCACACTCTATGGGTATCAGGATCTTCCAGGGATCGATACACCGTATAGGTGTGTCAAGAAGCTAAAGCCAAATCCAAGGAAAAGCGTCAAGCAACTGGAGTATTCAAGCGTCATCAGAAGTTTGATGTATGCGACTACTGCTACAAGGCCTAACATAGCTTTTGCCGTAGGGATGCTGAGTCGGTTCACGAGTAATCCGAGTGTGGAGCACTGGAAAGCTGTGAAGAGGGTTATGAGATACCTCAAAAGGACTCAGAAGTATGCACTGTACTACTGTAGAGATCTAAAAGTAGTGGAAGGCTTCAACGATGCAAGCTGGTGCTCAGAAGTAGAGAGTGAGAGCTCCACAGAAGGATACGTCTTCTCTATGGGTGGAGCTGCTATATCATGGAAATCGAAGAAGCAGACTATGTTGTCTCACTCTTCTATAGAATCTGAGTTCTATGCACTGGCGGCTGCATCGGATGAAGCAGAATGGCTTCGGGAGCTCATATATGATCTTTTAATGTTTGGTGCACAAATATCGGCAGTACTGATATACTACGACAACCAGGTGACTGCAGCGGTGGCATCGAATGATCGCTTCAATGGCAAAAAGAGGACTGTGCGCCTAAGTACATGGCGGTAAATGATCTTATTAAAAGAGGAGTCATTGACATAGTGGATGTTCGAAGTCAAGAGAATCTGACAGATCCGTTCACCAAAGGTCTCAAGCGCTAGCTGGTTGAAGACACAACAAGTAAGATGAGCTTGAAGACACTCTGATATTATGTTTCCAATTCTACTATAAAGTTTTATGCTATTAGTTCAAAGAGAAATTTACTAGGCATCTAACTTTTAGTTCAACGAAGGACCATTGACTAGAAGAATATCCGGAACAGTGGACAAATCCTTTGGGATATTGCGGGGTTATGAACCCAGAACCACTGTTGTCTACTGCTTGTTCTTTACAAAGAACAAAGTCATGTGGGTGGATGGCTTGGAAGCCTTAATGAGTTCTCAGGCATCTGGGATGTCTGGCATGCTTTACAGGAAACACGGATAGCATAGCACTACTAAGGAGCGTAGTACTCCATGCTACAGTGGGGTAACACTCATGAGGTACCTTATGAGGGTAAAGCCTCAGCTTCAGGCCAAGTCATAGCGGCGTAGCACTGCACATAGGCAAGAGGGCCTAATACTGTATGATGAAGAGTGGTAGACAGCAATACAAAGAGGTTGGGCCTCATGTTATAGTGAGTGAAACCACATGAGGCGGGGCCTCGGCTTTGCAAGTTATGTCACGGCGGCATAACACTGCAAGGAAGCGAAAGGCTTCATGCTGGGTAGTTTGGCACTACGAAGACCTCATGCTACAGGTGGTATGACACCACATGAGATAGGGTCTCGGCTTCGGGATAGCAGTGTAGCACAGTAAGGAAGCAAAATGCTTCATGCCAAAACCTTTTTAAAAGAACTCACCTAGAGTGTATGGAAAGAGATATAGGCCATCTCTTGAGGAAAATCTTGTAGAGACCCAAGATATACACTGATACTAGGTTGGCACAAGGCCTTTAATGTACAGCCAGAAGCGCAGTTGATGTCATTATATGAGTAGAAAGGATTGTAGTTATGGTGAAGAATTCAAGGCTTAGTCCATTTTTGTATCGTGCTATCATTTAACCCATACGGGAAGATTCAAGTCGTAGCGACATATATCCTACTGCATGATAGACAGTCACTATGGGGAACGCTCAACCCATATATAGAGATATGTGAGAGATTATTGGTGTTTTTGCTTGTTGGTCTTTTGCTTTAGAAACTAGAAAGATTGTCCCACATTAGAAAAACCAAATGGATGGTATCTCTATATAAAGCTTTGCTTGTGTTGAGAGATCACATGAAGTATGGAAAGGCACATGGGTGCCATGTGGGGGCATTTTTCTAGTGGAAAGAAGGCTAAACCAATAAAGAAGCATTAATGCTTTTTGTCATGCTCATGGGATAATTTCTTTATGGAGCGGGGCTTAGCAACTCGGACTCGGACTCAGACTCGGACTCGGACTCGAGCTCGAGCTCAAGAGCGTAAGTGGCATTTTGTTGGCGCACATTATACGTAGTTGATGTGGTTGTCTCTGTGCGAGATGCAGCGCAGGTACAGCACAGGCGCAACAGGCACGCAGGTGCTGCGGGATACGATGCGCAGGTGCTGCAGCGTGCAGGTGCTACGGCACTCGGCACGTAGGTGCTGCGGTACTGCGGCGTACAGGTGTTGCGACGCGCAGGTGCTGCGGTACTGCGAGGTGGCTGATATGGATGATTGGAAGATTTGAGCGGTTATGGAAAGATTGAATTAATTGATCAGATCCGATCTTTGTGAGATTTGAATTTAATTCATTCAAATCTTTTCATTATTCGCTCCTATCTTTTCACAATCAGTTACGACCAGGAATATGATTAGGGTTTCGACCCTTACTCTTTTCGTGCCTTCATTAAGGACTTACGCCAAAAATAAAGAGACAAAGAGGGAAGTGCTGTCGCCGCCATTGAAGTCCAAAAGGAGTTCTTCGAGTTCGTGAAAGGAGGTGACAACGAGCGTTCTAGAAGTTCTTTAGAACTTGCTGGTTCCTGGGAGCAGATTACAATAAGTCGAATCTTGCTTTGAGCTTCGATGATCTTCATCACCCCAACAAAGTCGTTGCATCAACTCCGGTTGAGAGCGATTCTTCATATCGTTGTATCAACTTCGGTTGAGAGTGATCATTCATCTCGTTGTATCAACTTCGGTTGAGAACGATGATTCATCTATCTTAGGAGAACAAATTTTTTCTCTCTCTGGAAATAAAAGTTCAAGATTTCCATTTTCTATTAAAAGATCTATTTCGGGAATAACAATACATCATATAGAGCAAAAACTTCTAATTATACATAGTCCATACTACAACTCTCCCTATAAAGTATAATACCAAGTACACACATAACTATACATTATATGAACACAAAAAAAGTATTTGAAAGTTCAAATTGAGGTCTTAATCTTCTATCTCTAGACTGCTCCACTGCTGTAAGTTGCAGAGTCTTGTCTGGTATTACATCCTCGCCTGAAAGACAAACAAGCAAGTCCCAGATAAAAGACATTGAAAAAAAATGATAAGATGAATAAGATATGATTCGAGAAACAATGATAAAGATAAACAATGATAAAGATATAGATTTGATATTTTAGGATGTTATAACCTAAATTTCGAAATAACCAACAATCATATCATTCCTACATGATATACAATTTAGAGAATACTATGATCACACACTTGCTTATTTTGTTAAAAATAATCCTATTAACCCGAGACCAGGTGTTACTAGGGTTGATGCAGTGCTTCGACCACTCCCACATAGGCTGTGGAGAAAATTGATATTAATTACTAAGCTTAATTAATGCTCAATAGAGTTAAGGATCTTAATTGATGCATGATTGAGTTAAAATTTTTAATCAAATACCCGACCGAGTAAGGAAACTAGAGAAAACCCAGTATAGGAAAATAAGCTTAGGTTGGACCCTCTCTTTGTAAGGTCTTACGAAGGACTACTAATCAGCGTTCAAGTTTGTTTGCCATAATAAAATCAAAGACAGGTATTACAGAACACTGAAACTGATTGCAAATTTGCTTGTACAAAGAAAAGCCTAGAAAGAAATCCTAGGAAACAATCTAAGTACAATTGTTTAGTTTTAATTCTGGGGGGTGACGGTGGAGGCTTGGGAAAGTGCTATCAACTTTGCCTTACTCCGTTGACTATCTGACGCAGTCTTTAGATCTTGAAGAAATTGCCTTCTTGAAGGTTGCCAGCCTTTTGCAGGGGTGTGGGACCCTGCTATTTATAATAGAATGGTATATTGAGCCACATAGATGGCCTGTTGCCACGTGGCTGATTGGCATGCGAAGACCCGCTCTTTGGCTGTCATCTGTTGATTTTTTGGGATTTTGTTGCAGCAAATCTGGGTAGTTTAGGACTTGGTCAGATTGCCACGTGTCCTGTCGCAGGAATCACTTTTTTAGCCGTATAGATCTCTCAATTTTCGACCATGTGGGGCTGTATGAGCCTCATGCGGCTTAAGTCGTAAACTTCCTTAGTCCAGACATAGCTTAAGGATTTAAGCCGCATAGATTCTGTATTTTGGCCGCATAAAGCTCATGCGGCTTGGATCACAGTTACTCTTGGCTGCATGAAGTTTGGAGACTTTGGGGCCGCATATGTCTGAGCCACATAAGGTTCATGCAGCTTAGATGACACTCCTTTTGGCTGCATGAAGGCGTACGAACCCTGCTTTTGGGCGACGTCTCACGTCTTATCTTTTTGTCGAAGTGTCAGAGCTGTCATTTTTGTCAGTTTTGTCAGGACTTGTCAGCTTTATCAGATGAACTGCTCCTCTTGGCCGCATATCTTCCTTCTGTAGCTGGTTGTTGACGGGCCGCATATGTCATTGAACCAGTCATGCGGCTTTCTTTTATGCGGACATGTTTGGCCCAAAGTACCTATGTGGTAATTTGTAATCCGTATGAACTCCATATTTTTCATGCTTCTAGAAGACCCCCATTAAAGTTTTCAAATTGTAAATTTGGAATACTTTGAATAAGAAGTATGAAAATTTATCAAGCCGTAGGGAGTCTTCAAGTGGCAGAAAATCTTGAGTTACAGGGAAATCCTAAGCCGCAGAACAAATCTTGAGCCGCAGGGACACTTCGAGCCGCAGAGAGCCTGCCACTTGTCACTACTGCATTTAATTTTCTTGATTCGATTTGGGATTTGGGTCCTCTTTTCGAGATAAAGTCGACGGTTACTAGGGATAAAATTCCCAAACGTCATCATTATCTTTAATGATCTCGAGAACCGAAGCGGCACTCTTTTTAAAAACCCTATAAATAGGGGTTATTTTGAAGAGATTTTTTTTACCTTTTTCTCTTTTATCTTCGACTTCCTGTCTTAAATGGCTCCAAAAGCTTCTAGGTCGACTGCGGCCAAAGAAAAGGGGCTTACTTCTCCGTCGAGAGCGGCGGACTCTCCATCCATTCATTCCGACGTGCACCCTCCCATCAAAGGTAAGGACAGTGGGAAGACGATGGCCATGTCGTATGTTTTTATGCGCAGGACCGTGCTATATGCAATAAGCTTGGTCAATGCGTGCCCTATCTCTGTTGGACCACATGTGTTCTGTATAATAGGACCGTATGAGACGAGTCGCATAAGCGCTGCATAAATGACCCAGGACTAATTTGTACGAATGCTGCATAGTTGTGCCGCATAAGTGTCTCCTGATTGAGTTGTATGGGTATTTCATATCTCGAGCCACAGGAGCACTTCGAGACCAAGCTGTATAAGTACCTCATTACTGAGTCGCATGAACACTTTGTGACTGAGCTGCATAAGTGCCTCATGAGAGCCTTATGACTGAGCCGCATGAGCACCTTTTTTGACTGAGCGGCCTAAGTGTCCTCCGACTGTGCCGCATGAGCATATGACCTAACCGCATGCGTCTCATGTTCTTTAAGTCGCTATACCGCATAGGTCTTGTTTTAGGCTAGGTCGCATGGTTAAAGGGATAAACTTCTAACTTTTACTTATTCTCTATCTTTTGCAGTGAACTTGCCCCTAGCTCCTTCGGGGGAACTCTTGATAGGATATGCTCAATCTGCGTTGGATGTAAATTTTGACCAGATAGTCGAACATGTGTCGACTCAGATTAATCGAAATCAACATAAAGACCGGCTGAGGGAGATCAGAAACCAGTCTTTCTTTTTCTTATTTAGCATGATGAACTTCGGGCAACTGAATGGCATCCATCTGAAGCCTATGTTTTTATTCGGGGATGCCCTGGCTATTTCAGATCCGAGCATTATAGAGACTCTTGAGAGTTGGGACTTCTATTTTCAGGGGGAAGCAATTCACATACCCTTAATGGAGCGCCACTTTCCGTTATCCGATTTTAATATGGTATATTTTGAGAGGAAGATGTCGAGTTCTCTAACTCTGGATCAGCAAAAAATCTTTGTGGGCCATATCCGTTTTAACAACCCCACGAGATCAGTGGTCGCAGTAAAGAAATCAATGAGCTACTCCGTTATTGGGCTGGCTCCTGGCAGTGTCATCAACGAGCTGATGCCCAATATGTTTTTCTCTGAAGTTGACACATTTTTGAATCAGATTGCTCGCAAAAGGTCATATCCTATAGGAAGATTGTCCTTACTGAACTGGCAGCATCGTTGCCCTCCATGGGTTAACCTGACTTCTTGGATCCTGGCGAAGTATGAGGACATCCTACGACAGATTGGCCTCTATTACGCCATAGGGGCTCCTGCTATGGCTTGTTTATGAACCCAAAATTATTTATGACATTGCTTGAGATGTACAACTGCCAGACAGGGACCTTCTTTACTCCAGGTGGAGAGATGGGGCTTGCTCTTCACGAGATGCATGGTATGTCCAAATTGCCCTTGGGTGATGAAGCTTATGTGGAGTATACCCCAACAAACAAAGAATTCGAAGAACTAGAACGGTGGTATCCTGGGTTCCTAGTCGTATATCAGGAATTTCTATGTCATCATAGCACCTGTCAACAAGTATCCAAGAAAAAGATGATAGTTCAGAAGGGAACCTTCCTCATATCACGGCTTGGATTGGCTATCTTTTTATCCTTAGCGCGTCCGGTCGAGTTGCTGTTAGGAGTCCCCAATCTCTGGAGCAGGTGGATTCTCAGGTGCAAAGTACTAATAGGGCCCGTGCTGCTGGTAACAGATTTGGGAGCCTGAGTGACACTTTTAGCTATTATTATCATGATACTCAACCTCTGTCTGCTAAGGCTATCTTGGCCGGATACCTGATGATATGGTTGAGGGTTTGTGTCGTTTCGGCAGGTTCTGGTACGATCGAAAGGATTAGCCGCAACCTGATCCTTCTAGCGTTGAGGCTGGTTTTTGGGGGCAAGTTGGCTCTTCTTCCTGCTATGGTATGCAGCATCTATAGGAGTCTTCGTTCTTTTATGTCGAAAGTCATCGCTCGTGATCTTACGAAACCCTTCAACAGAATTGAGCTGCCGTATTATTATTTAATGGGGTGGTTGTTGATGCATTGCCCCTCTCTGATGCGACCTAGTCCGGAAGTCAAAACGACAAGTGACGATGCCTTCATCTACTACTATCGCGACATGCCCTAGAACTGTACCAGCGTTCCTGATTGCCGAGCCGCTTTCGTGCGGATGGATAGATACTCTTTTTTTGTGTCGGTTCTGCCTTTTACTGAGGAGGAGATGGGACGCGTTCACCTTGATAGTGCTGTTGTACCCCAGTCTTTATCTAAAAAATTATTTTGCTGGTTACAGAGTATGCATCCCTCCCATCTGGTGTACCGCAACCGCAATGTTGTATACTTAGAGTAATACCTACCTAGATGGTATTCTCGGCAATTTGGATATAACTAATTATATTTGGATAACACTAACCCTTGCCTGGGTTTCGAGGGAAGCGTCTTGGATGGTATCCGGGCCTGGCACTATTATTCGGCGATCCATACCAAGGCCAGCTTCGTCTTGCATGATGCCGAGACTTCGGGGTGTATCGCATACATGGCGGCTCTTCGTCACGTATCTGTGAATGCGTCTTCCAACGACTTTGATCCCCGTACCAGTTTTATTGTTAGTACGAAATTGGAGGAGCGACTGAGGGACTCTCGAAAAAGGACGAGGAAGGGAAAAAAGCTTCTGATTCTGACTCTGACAACATGGAGGAGGAGAAAGATGACTCTGAAGATCTCTAGCCCTCTAAAAGACCTTTGGCTGTACGTGTGCCTTCACCTGTGTCGAATCCTCCGTATACACAAAGCGGGCCTGAACCTCTTGTCGCTGATAGACCTCGTTCTCAGAAGCGAGTTGCGGCTAGATTTCGTAGCCTTGGTATCGAAGAAACGGGTAGTGGCACTGAAGTTGATATGAGGGTAAGTTCTTTCACGACAAGCTCCAATGTTGTCCTTGAGATGTTATCTGAAGGCTCTTCTTTACAGGTATCGGAGGAGACAAACCTTTTATCACCAGATGCCGCCCATGCGGTTTTCTCTTTGGGTCCCGACCTTGAAGTTACGGGATCCTCACAGGCTGGTGCTGATATTATTACGTCTGTACCTGGAGCAACAAGGGCGGAAAGGACAAGCCTTGATGGTTCGGGTGCTCGTCGCTGACCTCACTGGAGTTGTGGAAAGGGTGAGAGAAGCTAAGACAACTCCGGCTGAGCCTCAGCCTTTGCCCTTCTTCTCTGGTAAGCTATATCGCTTTCTTACCAATAAGGATATTTTTTTTACTTCAACTCCATCTTCTTCGTGTCAAGCTGATTGCTGGTTGTGCTGGACCTACAGGACCTACCTCGTCGCTACCGGTGGTGGATGTGGCCACGAAGGAGAAAATAGTAAAGGATCCAGGGGCTGACCTGGTACGAGCAAGGAACATTCTTTCTTCCCTACCGGCTTGAGTTGAGGGGACTTCCACAGACGTGCTGGCTCCTTCAACCTCTTTGAGGAATGCGGGATCGATTGGAACTGCCGCCTCCGTGGAAGTTGAACTTTCTGCCCTGCCTAGTCTTCAGCTTCTTTGGGCTGCGAAAGAGGAGATTGCTGCTGTGTGGGAGTCTCATCGCTCGGAGTTTGTTTCCTATTAACATGATCATCAAGCTCGAGTGTGCCTCCTTCCCAGACGCCTCCCGCTTCCTTAGGTGCTATCCCTTCGACGCCATCCTCTCTTGAGAATTTAGACGAGTCATCAAGGGACATAGTCGAGAGCTTTTATCGCCATTTGAAATGGGGGTTGAGGCTACTTTGAGGAGAGGGACTTCATTTGCCGTGGCCTACTACTGTGTCCAAGGTCAGATTGCCCTACTGAAGACGCTTTCGGGTGGAGAAGGGGTGGCCGTCCTTCTTGAGCACAAGCTGGCAGAGGCTAATCAGTCCCTAATCCAGTTACAGAAACTGCGACAAGTTGATGTGTCTGCCATGGTGGAGTAGGAACGTGCTTTCCTTGTATCAGCCGTGGAAAAGGTGAAGGCTGTTCAAGAGACGACCAAGCCAACCTTGGAGAAGGACCTCCAGAAGCTATCCCTTAAGTATGACAAGCTGAGCCGGGAGGGAGAGATTTACTTGACTCGTGAGGAGACCATCACTCGTACTATAGCCGAAACTAACGGGCAGCTCCTCAAGCTCCAGGCTAGGCTAACATCTCTGGGGACTGAGCTCCAAGCCACTCATCAGAAAAGTGAGAAGATCTGGAAGGAGACTGATGAAGTCATACGAGCCTCTACTGTTTTAGAGGGAGCACTGAAGAAATTAGAAGAAAATTGGCAGGCTCATGCGCATCTGGAGGACGCCGAAAGGGTATCCCAGGAAGCTGAACATCGAGTCAAACTGAGAATTGAGCGCTCAACTGCACAGCTGGAGGACATTCTTAGCAAGTTGTGTGTTGCTGATGAGTAGTTGATTTTGTTTTTCTTCTCCTCTCTTTCTCCTTTTTTCTTCTCTTTTTTCTTTTTCTTTTTTTTCTTTTTGCTGGAGCAGAATACATTCACTCCGCTCTGAGGAGCTTGTAATAGCATTTTGATAAAGAATATCCCCTATGGGGACTTTTTGTGGTCCTATTGCCCTTTTGTGCATTTTCGAAAATGCGAGCAAATAGATTTGAAAGATATTTTATGGACCAACTACTCTTTGATACACCGATGGTACAAGTAATAGATTAGGATAATTTTTGTGGACTTATTACCATTTTTGTGTACTGGCGATACGAGTACTGATAACAAGTGGAGAGAAGACCGACATATTTACTCAAAGGTAATAAGGACGTGGTAAATATGGGTCTGAAGTAGAGCCTCCCTACTCAGAGGTAATAAAGACGTGGTAGGAGTAGGCCAAGTGGGGATACGCAGAACAACTCAAAGGTGTTATCAACGTGGAAGTTCTATGTATTGGGTGATTTGTCAGTGATAGATGGGAAAACAACTCAGAGGTAATATGGACGTGGTTGTTTTTCTCATCGAAGGAATTTTGTGGACCTGTTACCCTTTTTGTGCACTGATGGTGCGCGCAATAGATTATGATAAGTTTTATGGACCTATTACCCTTCTGCGCTCTAGTGGTGCGGGTAATAGATTTTGAAACAGAACCCAACAGGGGTGATATGGGCGTGATATATGGTAGCCGAAACATCAAAGCGAAAGTTCAGAGGTATCAATATACATGACTTATCACTCGTAGAGATGCAATGCGAGTCCCCTCGGGAGGAAGAACAGAGTGTAAGTTCAGGGGTACCTGATGTACATAACTCGACACTCTAGGTGGTATATGTTTCCTTTTTTTTAATCGGCAGCCTCTTATTAATGAGATAAGGAACTCTGTCCATGGGGATTACATCATCAGGAGAGGGAATATCCATCTGTGCCACCAGGTATTCGGCGAGTTCTACGTCCTCTTCGGCTACCCCCTGCGATCCCAAAGGTTGGGATGTCGTCTTGGGCAACTTGACCACCAAGGGTCGAACTTAAAATATTGGCTTGCCTGAGTATGTCGGATCGGCATTTAGTTGCCGGTTTATCTTGGGAAGACGGGTGACAATTGGCTCGACAAGGGATTTTGTGTCTTCCGATTATCTTCGGATGGATTTTGGCAATCGGATCTCCATCGGCCCGATGATGGGCTTTGGCTCTTGACTTTGGGAGTCGGATGATCATTGGTTCCAGCTGCATAGGTGTGGCAGGAGAACCGAGCACCTCTTTATACAAGGTTGCGACAAAGGATACGGCCCTTCCCGATTTACGGGCTTGGAAACGAATTCTCAAGGGTTCTTCTGGCCCTGTGATGGCTTCCAGCTCGTCAGTTATATGTTTCCTGGATTCGTCATATAGACAAGCCTCCGAAGAGTAATAAGATTTAACCCCTTTGAAGGGATCAATGTCGGTGAATTCAGTTTTCACGGAACCATGCTTACTGACATACTTAAAACACTGGTGAAGGGTGGATGTCACGATCATATAGTCATGTATCCACGGACGTCCCAAGAGGATAGTAAAAAGAGTCCAGATTGATAAATCCCACATCCTCAGTGGATCGCATGGCGTCGGGCCCGTATGAGAGACAGTCGAACACAGAGCTTCTGATAGAGCCGCATGAGACATCCTGTCTAAGGCCAGGATTGGCTGTCGCATAGGCTACCTTCTTGCGGCTAGAGCTGGCTGTCGCTTGGACCATCTTCCTGCGGCCAGAGTTGGCTGCCGCATGGACCATCTTCCAGCGGCTAGAGTTGGCTGCCGCATGAGTTGTCTGTCTGCGACCAGAGTCGGCTGCCGCATGGACAGACTGTCGATCTCCTCTATGCGGCTTCTTCTTTATCCGTATGGATTTCCCTTGTGCCCCAAAAAACTCAGCATCATAGTGTTTTTCTCTGCTGGATTTGGGGACAATGGGGTCCTCTGCGATCGGAAACAAAGTCGCAGGAGAGTTCTGATCACCATCTTGGGCTGCAAAAGGAGCTTCTTCGAGAACTTGGTCGAGGGCAATAGTTTTGCGCACCGATGTCTTGCGAGTCCTCTTTGGGTTGGCTCGCTTTTGAGACGGGCTGACGCTTCCTTCAGAGAGCATTTCTTCGAACGCTTGTTGGTCGAAACGAACCACAAACATTTGCTGCATACAGTCGATCTTTGATATGTCAGATTGCGTCACTAGCTTCTCATCAGAAGAGAAGGACGTCCTCAGCAGTCGCCATCGTGTTTGCCATAATAAAATCGAAGATAGGTATTACAGAACACTGAAATTGATTGCAAACTCGCTTGTACAAAAAAAGCCTATAAAGAAATCCTAGGAAACAATCTAAGTATAATTATTTAGTTTTGATTATGGAGGGTGATGGTGGAGGCTCGGAAAAGTGCTATCAACTCTGCCTTACTCCGTGGACTATCGGACACAGTCTTTAGATCTTGAAGAAATTGCCTCCTTGAAGGTTGCCAGCCTTTTGCAGGGGTATGGCACCCTGCTATTTATAATAGAATGTATGTTGAGCTGCATAGATGGCCTGTTGCCACGTGACTGATTGGCACGTAAAGACCCGCTCTTTGGCTGCCATCTGTCGATTTGTTGGGATTTTGTTACAGCAAATCTGGGTAGTTTAGGACTTGGTCAGATTGCCACGCGTCCTGTCGTAGGAATCACTTCTTTAGCCGTATAGATCTCTCAGTTTTCGACCATGTGGGGCTGCATGAGCCTCATGCGGCTTAAGTCATAAACTTTCTTAGTCCAGACAGAGCTTAAGGATTTAAGCCGCATAGATTTTGTATTTTGGCCGCATAAAGCTCATGCGTCTTGGATCACAGTTACTTTTTGCTGCATGAAGTTTGGAGACTTTAAGGCCGCATATGTCTGAGCCATATGAGGTTCATGCGGCTTAGATGACACTCCTTCTGGCCGATGAAGGCGTACGAACCCTGCTTTTGGGCGACGTCTCATGTCTTATCTTTTTGTCGAAGTGTCAGAGCTGTCATTTTGTCAGTTTTGTCAGGACTTGTCAGCTTTATCAGACAAACTGTTCCTCTTGGCCGCATATCTTCCTTCTGCAGCTGGTTGTTGATGGGCCGCATATGTCATTGAACCAGTCATGCGGCTTTCCTTTATACGGACCTGTTTGGCCCAAAGTACCTATGCGACAATTTGTAATCCGTATGAACCTCATATTTTTTATGCTTATACAAGGTTATGAAACTATTGCATAGATTTCATTCACCGTGACCCTACTATTCTTTCACTCCCTATGATACAATCTAGGAACCACAAATAGTCATGTCTACACCCAATCTACCTGTTATTATTGTTGTCCCATTGGTCTGGTCACACCTGATTTTGATAACCGACTGACAACTCCAGTTAAAAATACACAAATAATATACAGGTACGATACTGCTGCTGAACGACTATAATCTGCATTCAGTCAGAGTTTTTGCTAACAATAATCGCATCACTGATCGAGACAATTTTTCCTACTTTGTTATGTAAATTTTAATTTATTGAGTATAGAAAAATGTACGGTTGATCAAGATTGGCATCTGGCTCAACTACAAAAAGTACACTACCAAAATTAGCCTACCAAATCATTTTTTTGGGTCAGTTTATTCATTAAACCCAGTCCACTTACCAAATAGCCCACAAACCCACAAAAACCCAAAGCCAATTCTTCATGACCTATTATGGATATAGGGCAACCGAACTCGGACCGAGTTCTGCCCGAACTTGGACCAAACTCGGATCGAACTCGGTCACCCCTGACCAAGTTTCCGAGGGAACAGATCACCTTGAAGAACAGGATTCAAACGTTCAAATTTTTGAACGTTGGACTATCGAACCCTGCCCGAGTTCTGTCTAAAAAAATACTATAAATAGAGGAGAATTCTTCAATCTATTCACTATTTCATATTCTCTCTTCTCTATTTATTTAAGTGTTCTATCAAAGCTTTTCACTTTCAAATCTAAGCTTTACAGCTCGTAGCCAAGCCAGTGCCAGTTTTGGTTCAATCTAGAAGTTTGGTCGAGTTATACAAAAGGCTTAAAAATATCTCAGTTTTTATCCAATTCCAGAAGTCGGTAAGTCCTTTGGATTAAAGTCTTGCAAGTTGAAGTAGTGCTCTTCGGATAAAAAGTACGTGTTGTAAGGAGCTGTAAGTACTTCGGATTCAAAGCTTGTGATTCACGAGATAGTGGATTCAACATCAAGCTAGAGTACTCGAAATTGGACTAGTCCTCTCAGAGAAAAAATCAATATAAACATTGGTATTTATATTTGCTTCTCTGAACTTATTTACATTACACATTTATTTTTACTGCCTTCTTCATATCAGTTTGATTACCGCCATTAATAATTTAAGTGGTGATTTTATTCTGCTGCACACACGCACTTTATTCATCCTCCCTCTAGAGGTGCTCAACGTTTCTACAGTTGGTATCAAAGCAGGTTATATTCAAATATAATACTCTACAGTGACTACATATGGCAGCCGTAAAATATATATTCATCGGTAAAGGACAATCCATAAATAGACCCCCACTATTTGATGAAACAAACTATACTTACTGGAAAACACGGATGAGTTTCTTTCTTAAATCTCTTGACTTTGATCTCTGGTCTATAGTCATAGGAGGCTACAAAAAGCCACCTATAATAGTTATTGACTGTAATCTTGTAGACAAGCCACATAATAGATACAAGAATTTAGAAAAGACACAAGCCAGTCTTGACGCAAGAAAGATCAATGCACTATTTTGTGCCATTGATACGACTGAGTTTAACAAAGTATCTACATGTGTCATATCACACGACATTTGAAAACTTCTTGAGGTAATTCATGAAGGTACTTTACAAGTGAAGGAATCCTGTATAAGTAAATTAACACAAGTGTATGGAACTTTCAAGATTAAGCCAAATGAATCAATCACTCAGATGTTTAAATATTTCCTTGATATTACTAATCATTTATCATCTCTTGGCAAGGATTACTCAAATCATGAAAAGATTCGCCAAGTGCTCAGGGGACTAACAAAGAACTGGAACTCAAAAGCCACTCAGATCAGAGAAGGAAATAATCTCACCACTATGTCAGTTGAAACACTCATGGGAAGACTGATGACTTATGAACTAGACTTACAAGACTTGGAAGAATCTACTCCAAAAGAAAAGTCTATCGCCTTCAAAGCTCATGCTAAAAGGGTCACAAGCGAAGACACGGATGATGACAATTCAGATGGTGAGGAACAAGCTCTTCTTATAAAGAACTTCAAAAAATTCTTGAGATTTGAGAAATCAAACCAAAATAAAAAAGATTGTCAAGAAAGCAATGAAGAAGAAACAATCTGCTATAGTTGCAAGAAGACTGGACATATCAAGAAAGACTGTCCAATGACAAAGAAGGCAAGTCGATACGAACAATCAATCAAAAAGTCTTCATCACGAATGTATGTTAATACCAACATCTAGCATGAAAGTGAGGCCAGTGACTTAGAGGAAGAAGATAGACCAAGCAGCTTTGCAAATGTTTGCTTGATGTTATTTGATCATATAACAACGAATCCTCTGTATGATGATTTTACATTTGTTAAATTTTCTGATGCTTTTAGCGATTTGTTAGATGAACACAAGAGAGTCTTAGACAAATATCAGCAGTCTCGAAAAGAGATCAAAGCTTATACTACTGAAGTTGAAAGGTTATTATCCCTATTGGAGGATATACGAGAAACATCTTCCACCAGTAACAAGAATGAAGAAATATCAATATTGAAGCTTAGTTTGCATGATGCTTACAAAACTATTAAGAAAAAAAGATCATGACTATGCCAAGCTGAACGAGTTATATGAGTTAGAGAAGAAGAAGTATAGCATCGCTGCAGAAAAGATTGATGCTATATCTATTAAGTATGATGAAGCTTGTGCTTTCTCTAAAAAGTTAGAGATAAAGATGGGAAAACAAGTTATACATGCTACTCAGCCAAATATCTGTTATATGACACAACATACACGTAACACGACATGATCAAAGAAAGCACATAAGCATAATATTTTACATAATCATGCCTTTGTTTAGAATTATCCAAGGATGACACACAAGCATCATGTCAATAACATGACACCAAGCACTAGCTCTTAAATTTCCAGTACACATCACGTGGACACATTTTCACGATCAAAGAAAGCACGTAAGCATAATATTTCACATAATCATGCCTTTATTTAGAAGTATCCAAGGATGACACGCAAGCATCATCTCAAACATGACACCAAGCACTAGCTCTCAAATTTCCTATACACATCACGTGGACACATTTCTAAGTATTATAGAGTTAGAAAGGTAGTTGACATGAATATATATGCATGGATACCTAAGACTAACATTTTTGGACCCTTAAAAAAATAGGTACCAAAGGTCACATCTACTCATTTTATAGGTAGGCTAACCCTCTCATGCTAGAAGTAAATGGATCCTCGATAGAGGATGTTCGCAACACATGACTCGTGATAAATCTTTATTTGCTACTCTATCGATGAAGAAAGAAGGATATGTCTCCTTCAGAAATAATCTGAGAGGTTATATAATAGGTAATAGTATTATTGGTATGCCTCCTTACCCAGTCATTAAAGATGTTTGTCTGGTCACAGAGTTAAAATATAACCAATTAAGCATAAGTCATCTTGCTGATAATGGTAATGACATTAACTTCGTAAAAGATAAATGCTTTATATATGATATGACTACTAGAGATATCGTTTATGAAGGTGTAAGGGAGGATAATATATATGTTTTCTATCAGTTAGTACTAACAATGCAGGCAAGTGCCTTATAGCTAACAAAAATGAAACCTGGCTATGACACATGTGACTAGGACATGCAAATATGGATACTATATCAAGGCTATCAACAAAGAAATTGGTAAAATAATTACCCAAAATTTTGTTCAAGAAGGACATGGTATGTTCTGATTACAAGAGAAACAAAGCAATTAGGTCATCATTTAAATCCATAAACGTTGTAAGTACTTCAAGACCCTTGCAATTATTATATAGATTTGTTTGGACCAAGTAAAGTCGCCAGTCTTAGTGGAAAACTCTATGCTTTTGTTATCGTTGATGATTTTTCTCATTACACTTGGGTTTTCTTTTTTGTTATGATGTCTTTTTTGAATTTAAAATTTTCTGTAAAGAGGTTCAAAACAAAAAAGGCTTCATGATTACTCGCATCTGAAGTGATCATGGAGGCAAATTCAAAAATTCTGATTTAAAAAAGATTTGTGACTTGAATGGTTATTTTCATGAGTTTTCCTATCTTATGACTATCCAACAAAATGGTATTGTGGAGCGGAAGAATAGAACTCTCAGCAAAATGGCTAGAGTTATGCTTAACAAGTATAATCTTCTAAAATATTTTTGGACTGAAGTAATAAGTACAACTTGTCATGTTTTAAATAGGGTTCTAATACAACCTATATCGAAAAAGACTTCCTATGAATTGTGGTTTAATCATATTCCCAATATTTTATACTTTAAATTTTTTGAATGTCGCTGTTTTATTTTGAACATCAAAGATAACTTGGGAAAGTTCGACTCTAAGACAGATAAAAGAATATTCCTTGGATATACTGCTAAGAGTAAAGGCTATAGGATTTTCAATAAGAGGTCATTAGTTGTTGAAGAGTCGATTAATGTTACTTTTGATGAATTTATCAATCAATTGCCATGTGGTAGTAATGTCGAGGACTCATAAAAAATATCCAACAAAGCATCTGAAGATACTGACACAGGAACCAGTTATCGGAGAGTTTTCCAAAGAAGATGAGGTTCATGTCAGACCATCCAGAAACCTTAATAATATGTAATGTATCCAAAGTGTAAGTACTCGTTCTTCTGCTAAGGATGTAAATTCAAGTATTGTATTTATTTCACAAATAGAACCTAAGTCTGTAGCAGATGCATTTGATGATAAATTTTGGATTATGCCATACAAAAGGAATTAAACCAATTTGAGAGGAATCAAGTTTGGGAACTCGTTCGCAAGCCTATTGGTTACTCTGTAATTGGTACCAAATGGGTATTCCGAAATAAACTAAGTGAGGATGGACAAGTCGTTCATAACAAAGCATGTCGAGTTGCTCAAGGTTATAATCAAGAGAAAGGAATTGATCATGATGAGACCTATGCTCCTTTTGCTAGACTAGAATCCATTCGCATGCTTTATGCATATACATATTTTCATAATTTTAAATTATTTTAAATGGATGTCAAAAGTGTTTTTCTGAATGACTTTATAAAGAAGAAGTTTTTGTAAAACAACCTCCTGGTTTTGAAGATTTAAATTTTTTGATCACATTTCCAAGTTAAGGAAGGCACTGTATGGACTCAAACAAGCACCTAGAGCTTGGTATGATCGTCTACGTACCTTTCTACCAAAAATAGTTTTTGTAAAGGGAGGGTAGACACTACCTTATTTATTAAATCCTTTAATGATGATATTTTATTAGTGCAAATATATGTAGATGACATTATTTTTGGTTCAACTAATGAGTTATTCTGTCAAGAGTTTGCTAAGTGTATGCATAACGAGTTTAAGATGAGCATGTTGGAAGAGCTCAACTACTTTTTCAGACTACAAATCAGACAAACTTTATTAGGGACCTTTATCAATCAAGCAAAGTACACGAAGGAGTTGCTAAAGAATTTTGACTTCCAAAATACAAAGCCTGTCAGAACTCCAATGGCTACCTCAACCAAGCTTGACATTGATGAAAGTAGCAAACCTTTCAACCAATGTAAGTATCGAGGTATGATTGGTAGTTTACTGTACTTAACTACTAGTCGTCACGATATAATGTTCAGTGTTTGCATATGTGCTAGATATCAAGCCAATCCTAAGGAATCACACCTATGTGCAGTTAAGCGTATCTTTCGATACCTTAAAGGAACTTCTACCATCGGCTTGTGGTATCCCAAAATTAAATCATTTGACCTAATCGGTTATTCTGTTGCATATTTTCCCTGACGCAAAGTAGACCACAAAAATACTAGCGGTACATGTCATTTTCTAGGAAAAGCTTTAGTATCTTGGTTTATCAAAAATCAAAATTCTGTTACATTATCAATGACTGAAGCTAAGTATATCACTGTCGGTGGTTGTTGTGCTCAAATTTTGTGGATGAAGCAAACCCTAGAAGACTACAATCTGTATTTTTATAATATTACCATTTTCTGTGACAACACTAGCACGATTAATTTGACTAAGAACCCGATATGTCATTCACGCACTAGCATATAAAAATACGTCATCAATTTCTTCGTGATCATCAATAACATGGAGATATTTGTCTAGAATTTATTAACACAAGTCATCAACTAGTAGATATTTTTATAAAACCATTAGCCGAGGACCGCTTCAATTTTATTCGTCGCGACCTAGGTATTCTTGATATCGTCTCGAAAGAATAATGACTTATGTCCGGTAAATGACTTGATATTAATTCAACAATTTTATTAAATCAAAATTATTTTGCTGAAAGGGTCCTTCTGTCATACATGTATAAATAGTCTGAAGGGACACGGTGCACTAGCCTTCGGACTACCGTTAGATGGGATCCGACCATGTAAGCACCCTGATTTTTGAATTTTTTTATATTTTTATATGATTTTTATTTATTAAATTATATATTATTTTTAATTATGACTATAGATGTACTTTTCGTAGCATTGATTTTTGGGGCACAAGAAATGCTAAATCTTTTGAAATGTCCTTCATGAGTTTTGAAATAAACAAGTTTTTCTTCATTTTGATGTATCATGCTCCACCAAACTTGTTCCCTTGTACTACATATTTCTTGCACAACTTTGGGGTCAAAATAAATTTTGAGTTTTGAGTTTGAGTTCTTCATGAGTTTTGAGTTCCTATGTGCTATTTATTTTTAAATGGCACACAAGACCCAATTAATATACTTTTGGAGTCTATTTCGGTTCAATAAACCATACCGACTCCAAACTAGGTCGACAAGCCTTGGTAGAGCCTATTTTAGGTTGCCATGACCTAGTAGAATTATTTTAAATTTATTTTTGGGATGTTATATAGCCAAATTGATTTAAATACAATTTTGTATATATATATATATATATATATATATATATATATATATATATATATATATATATATATATAATAGCCTAATACTATATAAATTTATATACATATATATGTTTATTTATTTGAATTATAAATATGTATGCTTATGATTTTAATACATTTATACTGTTATACAAGGTTTTATACACATATTTTAATAATGTTATATGAGATTTTATATAACTTATATAAGCTATGAATTATATATATAATATATATATATATATATATATTTTATATATATATATATATATATATATATATATATAATATATATATTATATATATATTATATATTATATATAATTATATATATATTTTTATATATTATATATATAATTATATATATATATAATATATATATCATCTATATATCTATATATATATATAACACTAGGATTTTATTGATTTGTAGTGAGTACCAACTCAGGTTACAAATTAGAGTTATATCATAGTACCTTCACATCTTAAGATCTACTCCAATTCAACTGGGAGGGTAGCATGAACATCGCACCATAGCCTTCTTGATTTGCCGCTTCACTTAGAAATAAGTTGTTGAACTCCATAGCTATATCCTTCATATCTCCATTTATTCCTATTCTTCCAAAGCACCCAAACGATCGCACCGCAGTAAATCTTTTAATAATATTTGTTACCTCTTGTCCACATACTTCTAAGTCTCTGAGAGATCGATGTATTCGTCACCAGAAGCTTGAGCAGAAGCATGTAGTGGTTCCAGACATCCTCCGCTAGTTTGCCTTCGACTAAAATGTGGCTGGTAGACTTCGAAGCAGATATCGGACAACAATGGCATGCTGATGCAAGGTGGAAACCAAGCTTTTGTATGACTCGTCTGTAGGAAGTTTCTGCCATAATATGCGCCATAGTACCGACCATTTAGATGGTATGCAAGAGCACCATATATGATTGAATTTGTCATCAGGATCCTGATGTGTCTGATACAGTCCCAAGCTGAGGTAATGGAGAATAAACCTACTCTTCTTGGAGTCCATATGTATTTCTCTGATCCTTCCTGGCTGGGCAACTATCTATATAAGCGTTCCCCCATCTCCCTCCCTTTGATAATACGTTTCCAAATATGAGACGAGGCCAGAGATACAACAGCTTGAGATAGGTGAGTGTTGAATAGTACTTAGCTCTATGAACACAACCCAAAGAGGCTGGGAAGTCCTGAGTTTCCACCATAGCTGCTGTAAGCGCATCCATCACGTCTTGTAGTCGCCGAATTCCATAGTCCACCTTCTCTTTTGGAGTAGCCACTCTCGCCCAAGACACCCACGATCTTTTATCATGTCCATTAGTAGAAACCCCATAGAAAACTTTGAAACAATCTTCAA
>JANAVB010022597.1:29910672-29918172 GCA_029216955.1 Iris pallida
AACCTTTCCCAAAACCGGAGAGTACCTGCGAGAGGACCGAGCAACAATGCACGAACCCAAAAACAAGCACACACAATAATCACGCAGACACAGAGAATTTTTGACGTGGAAACCTTGCGGGAAAAACCACGGGACGATCGGAGTCCAACCCTGAGAAGCCTCCACTAATGGAATAGAAGAATTACACCCTACAAACTCCTCCCGATCCAAATCGGATCCCACAACACTCAGAGACAAGAACAATGATTACAATCTACGAAGAGACGAGAACGACGAGTAGAGATTACCGCGAAACACGATCTCCTTCGAAAACGACCTTCAATCCTCCGCTCTTCTCCGAAGTCGCAATGGCACTCTTGCCTCCTTCTCTCTCAAACTTTGTGTTGTCCATACTGCAATTATGAATTAGGGTTGAGAAAACTCAATATAACTCCCCAATCCCGCAACCAACCTGAACCGTTGGATTAGATCCAATGATGAAAACTCATCCTAAAATCCGCTTCAGCCCCCGACACACAGAGTTCGGCCAGAACTCTGTGTGGGGCCCGCACCTACTGGCCAAAACGCTGGAACAGCCAGACCGAGTTCGGCCAGAACTCGGCCTGGGACCGAGTCGGCCGAACTCGGATCCTTGCTCCCAGAACTCCAGCCAGCAGCAGCAGCAGCAACGTCGCCTACTTCCCGAGCTTCTCCGACTTCGGACGGCGCTCGTCGCACTCCGGGGTCTTCTCCACATAGGTTGGGAACCCCACCCACTCCAAATCTCCCCTTCACAACTATGGGGAGGACGTCGTCATCCCGACGATCTGCCTGCAGTACTCAAACTTCCCCTTGGTAGACTTCGTAAACATATCAGCTCCGTTGTCGTCTGTATGCACCTTCTCAAGCTCCGCGTCCTTCTTCAACCACTCCCGTATCCAATGATACCGGGTCTCGATGTGCTTGGACCGGCTATGAAACGTCTGATTCTTCACAAGTGGATAGCACTCTGACTGTCGCAAAGCAAAGTATACTGCTCTTGCTTCAGTCCCATTTCCTGCAACAGCTTCTTCATCCAACAGCTCCTTGCAAGCCTCCGTCGCCGCAATGTATTCCGCCTCCGTCGACAAGGCAACACACTTCTGCAACCGCGACTGCCACGACACTGCTCCTCCCGCAAACATCATCACGTAGCCTGAAGTCGATCGCCTCGTGTCTACATCTCCAGCCATATCAGCGTCGGTATACCCAACCAGCTTCGGCTCGTCACCACCAAAGGAAGTCTCCAACCGCAGTGCCCTGAAGGTATCGTAGAATCCACTTGACCGCACTCCAATGTACCCTTCCAGGATTTGAAAGATACCTGCTAACCGTACCAACTGCATGAGCAATATCTGGCCTCGTACACACCATAGCATACATCAGGCTTCCCACAGCTGAAGCATATGGAACCCGCTCCATATCTTCCTTTTCGTCCTCGGTAGATGGACACTGCTCCTCAGTGAACTTAAAGTGAGCCGCGAGGGGGGAACTCACTTTCTTCGACCGTCCATCCCGAAACTGAAGTACCCGGTGAATGTACTTCGTTTGGGACAAGTGTAGCAGCTGGACTCTCTCTCTCGGCTGATCTCCATCCCAAGAATAGTCTTCGCTGCGCCCAAATCCTTCATAGAGAAGGCCGCAGCCCAGTTGGCGCTTCAACTCCGCTATCTAGTGGCATTTCGACCCTAAGCATATCATCTACATAGCAATAAAATGATGAAATCATCATCGGCAAAATACCTCACAAATGCACAATGGTCCGACGTCGTCCGTGCATAACCATGCTCCCCCATAAACGACTCGAACTTTCTGTACCACTGCCTCGGAGCCTGCTTCAGACCATACAAGCTCTTCCTCAACCGGCAGACCAAATGTGACTTGCCCTTCTCACAGAATCCCTCCGGCTGCTCCATGTACAACTCTCCTCAAGATCACGTGGAGGAACGCCGTCTTCACATCCATCTGCTCGACCTCCAAGTCGAAACTGGCTGCTAATGCTAGCACCACCCGAATAGACGAATGCTGACGACAGGCGAAAAGATTCATCATAATCCACGCCTTTCCGCTGACCGTAGCCCTTGACTACCAGCTCGCTTTGTATCGAGGGCGAGTAGCATCATCCGTCTGCTTCACTCTGAACACCCATCGATTCTTCAAAGCCTTCTTGCCCTTTGGCAACCGCACCAGATCATAAGTGGAATTGGTGTGCAAGGAACTCATCTCCTCCTGCATAGCCACCATCCACTCCTGCCTGTGTTCGTCTTCCATAGCCTCTGCGAAACTTTCGGGCTCTCCCCTCAGTCAATAGCACATACTCATCCGGCGAGTATCTCGTAGATGGTCGACGATCCCTGTTGCTCATTCTCAGTGGAGCCACTGGTGCTGGCTGTATACCGACAGCTCCTCCCCTTCAGGAACTGCCCCCCCGGCATGCTCATCCTCCTGAGGGACACCCTGACCACCATCAGCAGGCTGATGATCAAGGTTGGGAGCAACTCCATGTACCGGCTCCCCATAACTGGATCCTCCGCGATGTCTTCTGGAAACTGCTCGAAGCGAAATGACTCTAACTCAGGCAATTCCTCAGCCTCAGAAGGCGTCTCGGAATCCTGAGTGTTGGTCATGGTCTGATCCTCGACGAACACCACGTCCCTGCTTCTGTAGAGCTTTCCTTCCACTGGGTCGTAGAGTCTATAGCCAAACTCATCCCGACCGTAGCCGACAAAGACGCATCGCCTCGTCTTCGGCTCAAGTTTGGTCCTTCGTCCTTCGGTACATGCACGAAGGCTTTACAACCAAACGCCCGCAGGTGACTGTATGACGGCTCTTTGCCGTACCATACTTTGTCAGGCACATCACCCTGCAAAGGAGCACTAGGAGACAAATTAATAAAGCAGCTGTGAGAAGAGCCTCACCCCAATAACTGCCCGGCAAGTTTGCTTCTGACAGCAAACACCGCACCCTCTCCATCAGTGTCCTGTCATGCGCTCCGCTACACCATTGAGCTGAGGTGTCTTTGGCGGTCTTCTGGTGTGTCGTATCCCTTGCTCTCTGCAATACGCATCAAAGGGACCGATGTATTCGCCGCCATTGTCGGACCGAACACACAACAACTTCTTGCCCGTCTCCCTTTCAACGGAGGCCTGAAACTCCTTGAAAGTAGGCAGCACCTGATCCTTGGTCTTTAAGGCATAGACCCAAACCTTCCTGGAACAGTCATCAATAAAAGTCACAAGGTAAGAAGCACCACCAAGAGATTTTACCTTCATAGGACCGCAGACATCCGAGTGAATCAACTCGAGCAACGCCGGCTTCCTCGAACTTGGGTGACTTTGGAAAGACACCCTACTTTGCTTCCCAGCCAAACAGTGCGTGCATTTCTCCAACTTTGTAGACTTGAGCCCCGGAATCACTTTCCTGTTCACCAAGTAGCTCATCCCCTTCTCGCTGATATGGCCGAGCCGCCTGTGCCACAACTCGGTAGACGCGTCACTGACTGCGTTCACCTCCTGTGCCCCCTCTGCGCTCCCCTCCATATAGTAGAGACCGGACTTCTTGCTTCCTCTGGCAATCACCAACGAACCTCTGGAAAGCTTCCACTGACTATTCCCGAAGAGACTGAAGAATCCCTCGTCATCCAACCTTCCAACCGACACCAGGTTGAAACGGATATCAGGGACATGACGAACATCCTTGAGAACAAGAACCGCACCCGTCTTCGTTCTCAAATGCACATCTCCAATGGCAACCGCCTTCGACACATCTCCGTTGCCCATCTTCAACACGCCACAGTCGCCTGTCGTGTAAGTGGCAAACAGTGCCCTATTGTGAGATACATGTGCTGAAGCCCCTGAGTCCACCAGCCAAGAATTGTCATCGCAGGCGAGGTTAGTAATGACCTCATCACCTACGACGATCACATCGCCTCATGCGTCGAGGCCGCCGCTGTAGTGTTCGCTTCTTGCTTCCCCTTGTCGCCCTTCTTCTCTCTCTTCCAAGCGAAACAGTTCCGCTTGATATGGCCCTTCTTACCGCAATGATAACACTCTGAGTCCTCGTACCGACCCTTGGACTTTCCCCTGCTCTTGTCTCTGCCACCACCTGGACCCCTGCTTTTGCCCCTTCCGCGGCTCTCTGAAACCAATGCCTCTGAGTGGTGGGATGTGGATGAAGTGCCCTGAGAACGTCTCCGCATCTCTTCATTCAACACCCCGCTCTTAGCAAACTCCAGACTGACCACGCCCTCTGGAGCAGAAGCGATCATAGATACTCGTACGGTCTCCCACGAGTCTGGCAAGGTACACAGCAGCCACAGTCCCTGAACTTCGTCGTCGAACTTGACTCCCATAGAAGACAGCTGGTCAACCACGCCCTGGAACTCACTCAAGTGATCCGTAATAGACGCCCCATCCTTGTACCGCAGACCCATCATCGTTCGGATCAGGAACAACTTGTTTACCCCGGTCTTCTTCGTATACAAGGATTCCAGCTTATCCCACAACGTCTTCGCGTGCTCAATATTGGCAACGTGATTGTACACGTTCTCATCAACAAACTGCCGTATGTACCCACACACCTGTATGTGCTCGAACTTCCAGTCCTCCTCGGATTTATCACTGGGCCTCTCGGTTGCAAACACAGGTAGATGCAGCTTCTTGACAAATAGCAAATCCTTCATCTTGCTCCGCCAATAATGATAGTTTGTGCCATTGAGGTTCACCATGCGCACCGGCTTCGCGTCCATCTCTCCTCTCTGGTTCCTCTGTTAACTCCTAACACCCTTTGAACCCAAAGCTCTGATACCACTCGGCTGGTATCAGCCAGAACAAAACCTATACTCTGATACCACTCTGTTGGGAAAGAAGCGCGGAAACCTTTCCCCAAACCGGAGAGTACCTGCGAGAGGACCGAGCAAACAACGCACGAACCCAAAAACAAGCACACACAACAATCACGCAGACACAGAGAATTTTTGACGTGGAAACCCTTGCAGGAAAAAACCACGGGACGATCGGAGTCCAACCCTGAGAAGCCTCCACTAATGGAATAGAAGAATTACACCCTCTACAAACTCCTCCCGATCCAAATCGGATCCCCACAACACTCAGAGATAAGAACAATGATTACAAGGCTACGAAGAACGAGAACGACGAGTAGAGATTACCCGAAACACGATCTCCTTCGAAAACGACCTTCAATCCTCCGTCTTCTTCTCCGAAGTCGCAATGGCACTCTTGCCTCCTTCTCTCTCAAACTTTGTGTTGTCCAATACTTGCGATTATGAATTAGGGTTGAGAAAACTCAATATAACTCCCCAATCCCGCAACCAACCTGAACCGTTGGATTAGATCCAATGATGAAAACTCATCCTAAAATCCGCTTCAGCCCCCGACAACACAGAGTTCGGCCAGAACTCTGTGTGGGGCAGCCAGCACCTACTGGCCAAACGCTGGAACAGCCAGACCGAGTTCGGCCAGAACTCGGCCTGGGACCGAGTTCGGGCCGAACTCGGATCCTCTGCTCCCAGAAGCTCCAGCAGCAGCAGCAGCAGCAACGTCGCCTACTTCCCGAGCTTCTCCGACTTCGGACGGCGCTCGTCGCACTCCGGGGTCTTCTCCACATAGGTTGGGAACCCCACCCACTCCAACACTTGCAATGCGATCCCAACCAAGCCAGGTCTTCTTAGCAACACCAAGTTGGCTACCCCAAAAGAAGCTCGAGAACATAGCCTCCAATCGGTGTAAGACTGTAATCGGGGGATTACATGCCGCAAGCGTGTACACAGGAATTGATGTGAGCACTGATTTGATTAACACAAGTTTGCCACCTGGTGAGAGAATTTTGTTGTGCCACGCTTCGACCTTGCTGCGAATTCGGTTGAGCAGTTCCTCATACATAGCCCCATTTCGACGTCCAGCCATAAGTGGACATCCGAGATAAGTAAATGACGGAGAGCCAATACTAAATCCTGTTCTTTGAGCCAACTCTACTCCTCTTTCCTGTATAACCAGTTGCGACATGTATATAGATGATTTTGATTTGTTAATCAATTGGCCCGAAGCTGCCTCATACTGTGCCAGGATAGCAGTGATTTTGTTGACAGATCTCACGTCTCCTGCAGAAAGAGTAGAATATCATCTGCGTACGCTAGATGCGTAATAGGAGAACAACCACGAGGTGTGACGAATGTTGTGAAGCCTTCTGACTCGGGCAGCTTCTTCAGACTTCGCGAGAGAGCCTCCGTCGCGATAATAAACAAAGCTGGGGAGAGGGGGTCTCCCTGACGAACCCCACGAAAAGCCTGGAAATACTCAGTCGATTCCCCATTGATCAAAGGGGCATACCATACATTGTTAACAAGTCGCAACATCATGTCAACCTATTTGTTATGGAAACCAAATTTTCTGAGCACCTTCAGAAGAAATCTCCAATCAACCCTGTCGTAGGCCTTCATCATATCTAGTTTTATAGCAACATTTCCCCCTATTTTTCTTGTTTATTCTAGCCATCAATCAATAAGAATATTATCAACAATTTCTCTGCCTTGAACAAACCCACTCTGTTCTGGGGAAATAATACGGGGTAACACAGGGGCCAAGCGACGGGAAAGGAGTTTAGAAATTACCTTGTTCATCACTGAACAAAGGCTGATTGGCCTATAGTCACCAAAGCTCTTTGCCTGTTTCACCTTCGGGATTAAAACCAGAGATATATTAGTGAAAGCTCGAGGCAGAGCAAACCCATCAATGAAGAGCCCTACTGCCTCGTTAAGTCCTGGCCAACTATATCCCAGCAAGATAGAAAGAATAATGGGGTAAACCCATCTGGCCCTGGCGCGCTATTTTTGTCTAGCGACTTAAGAGCTTCAAAGACTTCTTCCCTAGTAGGTGCCGCAATCAGCAGAGTGTTCTCCTCCTCAGTCACCAGGCTCGGAATGTTCTCAACCACCTCTGACTCCTCCTGGATATCTCTTCTTTGATAGCCTCGAGTAATAATCTTTAGCATAAGCATGAATCATGAATTTGTCTTTCAAGATAGTCCATCCTCTTTAGCAATAGAATGAATTTGAAGTGAGCGTTTACGGTTAGACACACAACCATGGAAGTATGCAGTATTTTTGTCACCTTGCAAATCCTATTTCATCCTGGATTTTTGCTTCCAGTATGCTTCTTCTATACTCACTCTCTGTTTGAGGATTGCTGTAGACTTGGCTAACTGTTGGCGGCTAGTGGCATTGTTATACTGCTCATGATCAATCTCCGCGGCCAGCACATCATTTTCGGCTTGCTTGACCTGTTGGAATATGTCACCATATGTTTGTCTGCTCCAGTGCGATAGGATCTTTCTGCAAGCCTCGAGCCTAAGAGAGACTCGAGTGGTACCAAGACGGTGATCAACTGAGGTCCACGCTCGTTGAATAAGTGATTTAAAATCTTCATGATCAACCCAAAAATCTAGAAATCTGAATTGCTTTCTTCC